>JASVEL010010688.1:0-129498 GCA_032618575.1 Nicotiana noctiflora | reverse complement strand
TATATATAGCTTAAACTTTACTCACTACGTAAGTTTACTAATCGGGTAAAAGATTATGTTATGTCTATACTTAACTATCTAATATACGTAGCATTAGTTTACAACAAATCAGACGCCTTTGTGACCCTTGGTGCCATATTTTTTTTCACTGTTCACAAACTCACTTGCGGTATTGTCTTTCTTGTCTTCGTTATGATAATCATTCACTATATGATCAACTTCGTCCGCTCCCAAAGATGCGCAAAAGAGAAACTCTCCCCAATCTGCTCACTTTTTGACGCTAGTCAACGCTCAAAATAGGGTTGTGCATGAATCGTGTAAATAGTTATGGATGGAGCACTATGGGTTCAATAAATCTATTAAGCTTAGACTTTTTGATCCACCTCTATGTAATCTTGTAAATGAATCCAAAAGTCAAAGGCCCCCAAAGTTTTTTTTATTAGTTATAATTATTTATATTAGTAAGATTTTTTTAAGTTAACAAAACATTAACATGTGTTTCAATACACTACATTGGTTCAAGTAATCAAATACTTTTGTTAGTAGATATGAATATTTGAATAATTTAACTCTAAAATTTTATAATATTAGACGATATTATAAGGTGGAAACTTAAAAGAAAATTTGTTAATATCATATAATTTTTTCTTGGTTATATGAATTAATCGTGTCTATTTGTCCAACCGTTGTCACATTACTAATATTATTTCCTCACATCTTCTTAAAATTTGGCTTTAGGCCTTCGATTTTATTGAGCTGCCCCTAATTCAAACCCGCCTTATTTTCAATTTGAATGGCTACTTTAAAACGGACATGAGAGAAACTAGAAACCTTAATCAAGGTAATTTCTTATACTTTTAAAACTTTACAGGCATGTACTGTGATAGTCAAAAACTTCAGGGGTGCATAATTAACCCCCAAACAAAATCTTGGGGCAGCAAAACAAAAAAGGGTGGGTCTAGGACATAAAAAGTACAACCAATGATCATCCAATTGTATTTTGGCCCTTCTATTATTCAGCAAAGCACATAGAACCTCTATCTTTTTAGTATATGTTTCTTTTGGTTCAAATTATCGACTATTAAAATGCCCCCAACACCATCCAACTTCCACAGTACGTTCTACCAAAAATTGATACTAAAAAGAAATCTATACTACCTTTTTCTGCTACTTTTTTAAAGTTAAATGACTTTAATTAATCCAAAGTCCAAACTATAAAGAAAAGCAAAGGTACGAGGAAAATTAACTTACAGCAGAACCAAAAACAAAGGAGCCGGAGACGGCAACCAAGGTGCTGAGTACGACGGCGGCAGTGGCCGGTGCCGGAGTATCTTCATGGTTAGAAAGCAAAAGATCAGTTGTTGTAAATCCTTCTTCTATTCTTTCCCGGTCCATTTAACCATATAACTGAGTTGCTCAAGATATGAGTTCATCTAGACGGACATATAAGAAATAACAAGAAGAAATAACGTTGAATAAAACAAGTTAATTCTTTTTTTTAAAACATCAACATCATCAACATCATGTGCGTGCTATCGTCCAACATTTGCAAGGTCAGCAATAGGCTGCTCTAATGTGCACCTAATCTGTTTTATTCAGCTTGATAATGAAATAGGAGTACGAGTTTTGTCACAACTGTATTTTTAAAAGAATTTAAAAAAAAACACTTGCTTTTGGTTTGGTTTATCATGTTTATGTGTTTTTAGATCAGGATAGAAATTGGGGTTTTTTTTTTTTTGGGGGGGGGGGGGGATCAAGGTAAGAAAGAACAAATATTCTCTCCATCTCCAAATTTTAACGTGTTTGCTAGTACTTTTTTTCTCTTTTCTCCCCTAATGAGCAATTAGGTAGGGTCTAATTGAGTTTAATTTAAAAAGCCACTTCGAACTTTTTAAGAACTGACATTTTGACTATATAGCAGAAAATTGGTGATTTAAAAATAATTAATAATTGACGCACGTGGTGTAAGAGAATGAATACGTACCACTGGTTGTAAATTTCCGAAAGGGTTCATAATATTTCCGAAAGGGTTCATAGTTATCTTGAATAATTCTATCTATAATTCAATTTTTTTAATCGAATGCTCTAATTATTTAGATCAATGTCTAAATATATATATAGGATTTTGTTAACTTACTACATAATTATAGTAGATTAGCATTATATATACATTTGACTTCTCTAAAATACCCCTAAAAATACATACCACCACATTTAATATAAGGATTTTTTTATCATTTATCCTAATCCCTAAATCCATCTCTCCCTTTCCATTTGTCTCCCATTTTGTTTCCCGATTGAATCCAACAAGCCCAATCCTATACTTCTTCTCCTTTTTCCTCCTCAATCTTTCTTGTAGCCCGTAGATGCATTCGATATGGCATTCCAATAACATAAAAATCATAGACACCAAAAGAGAGGTGAAAAAATGTGAGAAAAGCATAAAACCGATTTTCATTAAACAGAATTTTGGCAATACTTTTCGATGAATAACGATATCCTAAATGGTATATATCGTAAGAAGAGAGCTCCAACCTTCAATGGTGGGAAAGAAATATTCTGTAAAAGGGAACGAATAAAATGTTGAATTCTTTTTGGACAAAATCAAATACTTGTCATTATTGGGTATTATAATTAGAATAAAAAAGTAAAAAAATTAATGTACACCATAATCTGATTATTTTTTTAAAAATAAAAATTATAGTAGAATCTAAGAAGTCATGGTGGGAAATGTGAGCTCACGGTTGCTCGTCACAAGAGGATTTTTTTTTTTTTTTTTTTTTGCTGTGAACAAGCATTTTATTTATTAAAATATTACAACATTGAGGGGATGGAACGTATAGTTCTAGTACCCATTATGTCCAAAAGTAAGTAGCGTAATACAAAAGTTGGGGGGAAGGGATATCAAAAAGGAGAACATCAGTATGCTTGCTTCCCAAAATTTGCTAGAGCATCTGCGACAGTATTACCCTCCCTGTAGATGTGATCAATCTACGGCACACACAAGTCACGCAGCATCAACCTGCAGTCATGAAAGAGATGTAAGTACTTCGGGGTTCCATGTAGTAGTAGTGTGATAAGTACCTGTGTCACGACCCTAGTTCATCAATCGTCAACCTGTCATGACGGCACCCAGTCTTCGCGACTAGGTAAGTCTAACATAATGCAGAATGTACAACTCTTATAAACAAAAGTTAAGAATACAGCGAAATAATATAAAAGAGATGTAATAAGTGTCGCTCGGCACATATACTTCCCCAAAATACCAGAAAGAAATACAACCACCAAGACCAGGAAACTCATGGGCAACACAGACTTAGAGAGTACACTGTGGCTCTATACATCAAGAGTGTCTACACAACAAAAAATAAAGGAATGACTGACATCACTAAGAAGAATAGAAGAAGACACTCCGGATCTGTGGACATAGCAGATTCATACCTCGAGTTTCCTGAGTATGCTCCTAAGTCAGTAGTAGTGCGTCTGATCAGATAAACCTGGATTTGCACAACAAAAGTGTGCAGAAGAGTAGCATGAGTACACCACGATGGTACTCAGTAAGTGCCAAGCCTAACTTCGATGGACTAGTAACGAGGAAGGTCAGGGCCCTACCGAAAAATAATAAAAATAATGATAATAACACCGAACATTACAAAAATAGGAATAAGTCTGAAATAATAACAAATGAGTTAAATACTACAAGCCGTCTGCAGTTAAGCTATCCAGGAATTAAACCCGCAGTCCGCATATCGGTATCACAAAATCTCCGGGAATTGAACCCGCAGTCCGTATATCAGTATCACAGGACCTCCGGAAATTGAACCAGCAGTCCGTATATCAGTATCACGGGATCTCCGGGAATTGAACCCGTAGTCCACAGAACACAAACACAATTAAATAAGAGAAAACACAGAGAGATATGAAGAACATAGCTACAATTGAACCTGCAGTCCGTATATAAGAATCATAGGATCTCCGGGAATTGAACCTGCAGTCATTTACCTCAGTAGCACCGGATCTCCGGGAATTGAACCCGCAATCCACATAACACAAACACAATCAAATAAGAGAAAACAGAGAGAAATATGAAGTACACTGCTACAATTAACAACTAAATCCAGTCTCAACATGTTCCAGGGAGTTCAATCAAGACAAGTAAGCATTTAGACAGTTAATCCTATCTAATCATGCTTCCCTAGCTAACGCAGGATAAATCTTGCAATTAAACCAATTAAATAACAAAGATAATACGGATTGAGCTGTTCAAGTAAGGTGGTTTTCAACAATTTGCGCAAGTACACGCCCGTCACCTCGCGTACAAGGCATTCAAATCAACACACACACACACACACACACACACACACACACACACACATATATATATATATATATATATATATATATATATATATATATATATATATATATATATATATATATATATATATATATATATATATATATATATATCCTAGGGAGAAAATCCCCCACGTAAGGTTAGACAAGTCACTTACCTCAATCCTGGTACAAAACCGCTAAGAAATGACTCGCTTGCCACGAGTATCTCACTCCGAGTGGCCCAAATCTATTCAAACCAATTACATAGTGTAAATAACATCGAAAGTAGCTAATTACACTGATAAAATTAAAGTTACGGCGTGAAAAATGGGAAATGACCAAAATACCCCTCCAGCCAATGGCTCGGAATCGAAATATTTGTACATTTTTAGAATCCTCGTACTCTCACGAGTCTAACCATATAAAATTTATCAAAATCGGAGTTCGTTTGCCCCTCCAAATCATCAAAGTTTCTTCTATGAAACTACCCTAATTTTACACCCCAAATCCGAAATTATAGGAAGAAATTGAGTTTAGATTAGTGAACAATGATCACAAGGGAGTAAGAAATTATTAACCAACAATTGTCTCTGAAAACCACGCGAAAAATCACTCAAAACCGAGCTCCCTAGCTTGAGTTTTTGCAAAAATGGTGAAACCCTCGCGTATAAAATTTTATGTACTGATTCTGCCTGCCCAGTAAAGTACTCTATGCGATCGCATCACACCTATTGCGATCGCATAGAACAAACTTTCCCGGTTTCCAATTTACCTATGCGGTCGCACACATCCTTTGCGATTGCATTGCTTAGCATAACAACCCTATGCGATCGCATAGAACAACCTAAAGGACCTGGGACCCCTGCCAGAAACACTATGCGATCGCATAGCACTTCTGCGATCGTAAAGAACAAAAATCCTACAACTATGCGATTGCATAACCCTCTCCCTAATCACAGAGAACAAATTTTAGCCTCCTCCCAAACCTCCTATGCGATCGCATCATCCCATGGCGATCGCATAGAGCAACCGTTTGCAACACTTATGACAGCAAAATTTGATATGTTCTTCAACTAAAAATGGTCCGTTTTACCCCCGAAAATACCCCCGAGGCCCACGGGACCTCAACCAAAACCACTAACCAACTCCAAATCATGATACGCACTTGTTCTAATCATTAAAACCTATCATTAAACACAAAAATCATCAAACTATGGCGGATTCAAGCCTAAGTTTCAACCAAAATTTCGGAAACCTACATGCTATCAAAAACCTGACCAAACGACGTCCGAATGACTTGAAAATTTGCAGACATATTCAAAATCACCTTACGAAGCTACTGCAACTATCAGAATTCTATTCCGACTTTCGGATTAAAATCTTACCTATCGACCGGATTTCCAAAAATTCCAAACTTCGGCATTTCAAGTCTAAATGAGCTACAGGACCTCCAAAATACATTCCGAACACGCTCCCAACCCCGAAATCACCTAACGGAGCTAACGGAACCATCGGATTCCCGTTCCGAGGTCGTCATAACACTATTCTGAATACGGGCCATTTTTTAACTATAAAGCTCTCATTTAGGGACTAAGTGCCCCAAAACACTCCAAATTCTAGAACCGAACATCCCGGCAAACCACAATAGCAGAAATGAACTTAGGGGAAGCAGTTAATTGGGGATCGGGGTGTAAATTTAAAAAAAAATGGCTGGGTCGTTACATTTTCCCACACTTAAACATTCGTTCGTCCTCGAACGATCATAAAAAATACCTGAAGTAGTGAAGAGATGAGGGTACTGGCTGTGCATATCCTGCTCGGTCTCCCAAGTCTCCTCGTCGGCCGGCTGACCCCTCCCCTGGACCTTCACTGAAGCGATGTTCTTTGATCTCAGCTTTCTGATTTGCCTTTCCAAAATGTCCACTAGCTCCTCAACATAAGACAGATCCTTGTCTAGCTAAACAGAACTGAAATCCAACACGTGCGACGGGTCACCATGGTATCTCTGGAGAATAGAGACATGAAATACTTGATGGACTCCGGCTAGGCTGGGAGGTACGGCCAGCTCATAAGCAACCTCCCCAACATGCTTCCCTTTCTTCCCAAACCTCATGATACCCTTCATGGGCGAGACTCGAAGTAGAACCCGCTCGCCAACCAGAAATGCCACATCGCGAACCTTCTTGTCCGCATAACTCTTCTGTCTGGACTAGGCTGCATAGAGTCTATCCTGAATTACCTTGACCTTGTCCATTGCATCCTGGACCATCTCAGTACCTAGCAACCTGGGCTCGCCCGGCTCGAACCAACCTACTGGGGATCTGCACCTCCTACCATATAGGGCCTCATACGGCACCAACTGAATGCTGGACTGGTAGCTATTGTTATAAGCAAACTCCGCCAGTGACAAGAAGTGATCCCATGAACCTCCAAACTCAATCACGCACGCACGGAGCATATCCTCCAAAATCTGAATAGTGCGCTCAGACTGTCCATCCGTCTGGGGGTAAAATGATGTGCTCAGCTCCACCCGATTACCTAACTCCTACTGCACGGCCCTCGAGAACCATGAAGTAAACAGAGTGCCTCTGTCTGAAATGATGGAAACCGGAATACCATGCAACCGGACTATCTCCTTGATATAGATCTCTGCCAATCGCTCTGATGAGTAAGCAGTGCACACAGGTATGAAATGGGCAGACTTGGTCAACCGATCCACAATGACCCAAATAGAATCAAACTTTTTCGCAGTCCGTGGAAGCCTAGATACGAAGTCCATGGTGATCCGCTCCCACTTCCACTCTGGGATCTCAATCTTCTGCAATCACCCACCCGGGCGCTAATGCTCATACTTCACCTGCTGGCAGTTGAGGCACCTATAAACATAGTCAACTATATCCTTCTTCATCCGCCTCCACCAATAGTGCTGCCTCAAGTCCTGATACATCTTCGCGGCACCCGGATGGATGGAATATTGCGAGCTTTGGGCCTCAGCTAGAATACTATCGAAGATCATCTACATTGGGCACACAGATACGCCACTGCATCCTCATCACTCCATCATCCCCGATGGTAATATCTCGAGAATCATCACGTCGAACTCTATCCTTAAGAACAAGGAAATGAGGGTCATCAAACTGTCGCTCCCCGATGCGATCAAATAGAGAAGACCGAGAAATCACACAGGCCAGAACCCGGCTGGCTCCGAAAGATCCAATCTAACAAACTGCCTGGCCAAAGCCTGAACATCCATCGCCATAGATCTCTCTGAAGCTGGTAGATATGCCAAACTCCCCAAACTCTCCGCACGGCGACTCAAGGCATCGGCTACCACAATGGCCTTGCCCGGGTGATAAAGAATAGTAATATCATAGTCCTTCAATAGCTCCAACCATCTCCTCTGACGCATGTTCAGGTCCTTCTGCTTAAGCAAGTGCTGCAAGCTCCGATGATCAATGTAAATCTCACAAGGAACCCCATACAAATAACGACGCTAAATCTTCAAGGCGTGAATAATGGCAGCTAGCTCAAAATCGTGGACAGGGTAGTTCTTTTCATGCACCTTCAATTGTGGGGACGTGTAGGCAATCACCCTATCGTCTTGCATCAATACTGCTCCGAGTCCAAATCGTGAGGCATCAAAATATACTGTATCAGACCCCGAACCAGTAGACAACATCAATATAGGAGCCGAAGTCAAAGCTGTCTGAGCTTTTGAAAGATCGACTCACACTCCTCTGTCCACTGAAAAGGAGCACCATTTTGGGTTAATCTGGTCATAGGTGCTGCGATCGAAGAGAACCCCTCCATAAAGTGACGGTAATATCCCGCAAAACTAAGAAGCTACGAATCTCAGTAGTTGAGGAGGGCTTGGGACAACCCTGCAAGGCCTCCACCTTCCTTAGATCCACTCGAATACCCCCGCTCGACACCACGTAGCCTAGAAATGCCATCGAACTCAGCCAAAACTCACATTTAGAGAACGTTGCATATAATTGCTTCTTCCTCAGAGTCTGAAGCACTATCCTCAGGTGTTGCTAGTGCTCTTCCCGACTTCGGGAATATACCAAAATATCATCAATGAAAAGAATCACGAACGAGTCAAGATATGGCGTGAATACACTATGCATCAAATACATAAAAGTAGTTGGGGCATTGGGCAGCCCGAAAGACATAACAAGGAACTCGTAGTGACCATACCGAGTCCTGAAGGCAGTCTTCGATATATCTAGCTCCTAAATCTTGAACTGATGATAACTAGAGCGCAAATCAATCTTGGAGAACACCTGTGCGCCCTGTAGCTGGTCAAATAAGTCATCAATACGTGGCAAAGGATACCGGTTCTTCACTATAACTTTGTTCAACTGGCGATAGTCAATACACATACGCATAGAGTCATCCTTCTTCTTCATAAACAACATAGGAGCACCCTAAGGCGAAATACTGATCGAATGAAACCCTTACCCAATAACTCCTGTAACTGATCCTTCAACTCCTTCAACTCAGGAGGAGCCATGCGGTACGGAGGAACAGAAATGGGCTGAGTGCCCGGTAGTAAGGCAATACCAAAATTGATATCTCTGTCGGGCGGCATGCCCGGGAGATCAGTTGGAAATACATCAGAAAAATCACGTACTACTGGGACGGAATCAATAGAAGGAGTGTCAACACTGACATCCCTCACATAAGCTAGATAAGCAGCACACCTCTTCTCAACCATACACTGAGCATTGAGAAAGGAAATAACACGACTGGGGGTGTGATCTAGAGTACCACTCCACTCAATAGCCACGTCACAGTCTTAGTGTGACAATCAAGAATAGCATAGTGGGGCGACAACCAGTCCATGCCTAGAACAATATCAAAATCAACCATACCGAGCAATAAAAGATCAGCTCTGGTCTCAAAACCACAAATAGTGACCAAACACGACCGATACACACGATCCACAACCAAGGAGTCTCCCACTGGAGTAGAAACATAAACGGGGGCACTCAAAGAATCCCAAGGCACACCCAGATGTGAAGCAAAATAAGAGGACAACTATGAAAAAGTAGAACTAGGATCGAATAGAACCGATGCCTCTCTGTGACTAACCAAGATAATACATGTGATAACCGAATCGGTGGCGACAGCTGCCGTGCGATCAGGAATAGCATAAAATCTAGCTTGACCCCTCCCTAGAGGGCGGCCTCTGTCACCCTGATCCCCGACCCTGGCTGGCTGGGCAAGTTGGGTGGCAGCTGGGGCTGGAACGATGGCCTGATGGCCCTGTGAACCACGCTAAGGCTGTGAAGTCTGTGAAGGCGCTCCTCTCCTACGCCTGGGGCACTCCCTAACCAGATGGCGAGTATCCCCGCACTCAAAACAAGCCCTAGGAGGATGCGGTGGCTGTGACTGACCGGCCCCGCTCCCGCTGGACTGATCCCTTGAGGTATCCCGCGCAGGAGGCACACTAGAAACTGGGGAGCATAGTAAGTCTCTTGAGGTACTGGAGGAGCTGGAGTACTACCAGCTGCTGGCAACGCTGAATGAACTGGACAACCAGAATAACCCCTGCCAAATTGACCGGCTGCTGAAGTACGGGCAACAGAGAAATGACCCGACTCACGAGACCTCTTGGCCTCTCTCCTCGCTCTCTAGTGAGCATACCTCAATCCGTTTGGAAATACTCACCGCCTGCTGATACGGTACATCCGTCTCCAGCTCTCTAGTCATGCTGGACCGGATATGCGGAATAAGACCCTCAATAAACCTCTGCACCCTTTTCTGGACCGTGGCGACCAAGGCCAGTGCATGTCTGGCTAACCGGGTGGAACTGCTGGCATACTCCGATACTGACATAGAGCCCTGACGCAACTGCTCAAACTCCGATCGCCAAGCGTCCCTAAGGCTTCTGGGGAACAAACTCTCTCAAAAACATGTCGGAGAACTGTGTCCAAGTCAATGAGGCAAACTCGGCCGGACTATCCAACTCATATGTGTGCCACCAATCATAAGCGGCCCCTCGAAGCTGAAAAGTAGTAAAGGAAACCCCACTGGTCTCCACTATACCCATAGTACTAGGGAAACTGAACACTGGGGAATCATACTTCTTGAACCTCTCCAACCTGCACTGCTCGTCCTCGGAGGCAGCTGACCCACCTCCGAGCTATACTGGTACAGCAGGCGGTATACGAATAACCTCTGGAACCTGCTCAATTGGCACTCACTGCTCCAGAGTGCGGGGTACGGGAGTCTGGGCCCCTCTCCCATCCTGAGATGTGGCTGCAGCGAGAGGAAGCAACCCCGCCCGAGCTAGAGTAGTGTACAAGCTCATAAACTGAGCCAGAGTCTCCTGGAATGCTAGAGTCGTAGTAGCTGTCGTAGGTGTACCCAGGTGCCTGCGCTCCAACCTGATCCACCGGCGGTGCCTCAGAGGAAGTGCGCGCAGGTGCTGTGGCTGCACCTCGAGCGCGTCCTCGACCTCTACCCCAACCCCTACCTCTGGCGGCGGTAGTAGGGGGTGCGGGTGCCTGATCCTCACGAGTAGCATGTGTCCTCACCATCTGTAAGAGAATAGAAGACAGAAGTTTGGATTTGGTGTCAAAATATCGCACGACAAGGATTTCAAAAGAAATGAAGAATTTGCTAAACAGTTACATAGCTCTTCGTAGATAAATACGGACGTTTCCGTATCTATCAGCGAAACTCTAAATAACCGGTCTGTGTCCCGTGACTCCTATGAACCTAGAGCTCTGATACTCACTTGTCACGACCCTAGTTCACCAATCGTGAACCTGTCATGACGGCACCCAGTCTTCGCGACTAGGTAAGCCTAACACAATGCGTAATGTACAACTCTTATAAACAAAAGTTAAGAATACAACGAAATAATATAAAAGAGATATAATAAGTGTCGCTCGGCACATATACGTTCCCAAAATACCAGAAAGAAATACAACCACCAAGACCCGAAAACTCACAGGAAACACAGACTAAGAGAGTACAACTGTGGCTCTATACATCAAGAGTATCTACACAACGAAAATAAAGGAATATCTGACACCACTAAGAAGAATAGAAGAAGACCCTCCGGATCTGCAGACATAGCAGATTCATACCCCGAGTCTCCTAAAAATGCTCCTAAGTCACCGGTAGTGCGCCTGATCGGATGGACCTGGATCTGCACAACAAAAGTGTGCAGAAGAGTAGCATGAGTACACCACGACGGTACTCAGTAAGTTCCAAGCCTAACCTCGATGGAGTAGTGACGAGGAAGGTCAGGGCCCTACCGAGAGATAATAACAATAATGATAATAACACCGAACAGTACAAAAATAGGAATAAGTCTGAAATAACAACAAATGAGTTAAATACTATAAGTCGTCTGCAGTTAAGCTAACAAAGAGAAATCAACACAACCAGTACAAATCAACAATCCAGGATCTCCGGGAATTGAACTCGCAGCCCTTTTATACTCAGCAACTCAGGATCTCCAGGAATCGAACCCGCAGTCCATATATCAGTATCATAGGATCTTCGGGAATTGAGCCAGCAGTCCTTTATATCAGTACCTCAGGATCTCTAGGAATTGAACCCGTAGTCCGTATAGCAGTATCTCAGGGTCTTCAGAAATCGAACCAGCAGTCCGTATATCAGTATCTCAAGATCTCCGGGAAATTGAACCCGCGGTCCTTTACCTCAGTAGCACCGGATCTCCGGTAATTGATCCTGCAGTCCGCAGAACACAAACACAATCAAATAAGAGAAAAAAACACAGAGAAACATGAAGTACATTGCTACAATTAACAACTAAATCGAGTCTCAACAGATTCCACGGAGTTCAATCAAGACAAGTAGGCATTTAGACAGATAATCCTATCTAATCATGCTTCCCTAGCTAACATAGGATAAATCTTGCAATTAAACCAATTAAATAACAAAGATAACACGGATTGAGCAGTTCAAGTAAGGTGGTTTTCAATAATTTGCGCAAGTACATGCCCGTCACCTCGCGTACAAGGCATTCAAATTAACACATATATATATCCTAGGGGAGAAAATCCCACACGCAAGGTTAAACAAGTCACTTACCTCAATCCCGGTACAAAACTGCTAAGAAATGACTTGCCATGAGTATCCAACTCCGAGTAGCCCAAATCTATTCAAACCAATTATATAGTATAAATAACATCGCAAGTAGCTAATTACACTGATAAAATTAAAGCTACAGCGCGAAAATGGGTGAAATACCCCTCCATCCATCGGCTCGGAATTGAAATATTTTTACATACCCTCGTACTCTCACGAGTCTAACCATATAAAATTTATCAAAATCGGAGTTTGTTTGCCCCTCCAAATTATCAAAGTTTCTTCTATGAAACTATCACAATTTTACACCCCAAATTTGAAATTAAAGGAAGAAATTAAGTTTAGATTAGTGAATAATGATCACAAGGGAGTAAGAAATCGTTACCCAACAATTGTCTCTGAAAAACACGCGAAAAATCACTCAAAACCGAGCTCCCTAGCTTGAGTTTTTGCAAAAATGGTGAAACCCCCGCGGATGAAATTTTATATACTGATTCTGTCTGCCCAGTGAATTCTATGCGATCGCATCACACCTATTGCGATCGCATAGAACAAACTTTCCAGCTTTCCAATTTACTCTATGCGATCGCACACATCCCTTTGCGATCGCATTGCTTAGCATAACAACCCTATGCGATCGCACTCCCAGTTATGCGATCGCATAGAACAACCTAAAGGATCTGGGACCCCTGCCTAAAACACTATGCGATCGCATAGCATTTCTGCGATCGCAGAGAACAAAACTCCTACAACTATGCGATTGCATATCCCTCTCCGCGATCACATAGAACAAATTTTTGCCTCCTCTGAAACCTCCTATGCGATCGCATCATTCTATTAGGACCGCATAGAGCAACCGTCTGCAACACTTATGACAGCAAAAACTGGCATGTTCTTCAACTAGAAATGGTCCGTTTTACCCCCGAAAATACCCGCGAGGCCCCCGGGACCTCAACCAAAACCACCAACCTACTCCAAATCACGATACGAACTTGTTCCAATCATAAAAACCTATCATTAAACACAAAAACCATCAAATTATGGCGGATTCAAGCCCAAGTTTCAACCAAAACTTCTGAAACCTACATGTTGTCAAAAACCCGACCAAACGATGACCGAATGACCTGAAAATTTGCAGACATATCCAAAATCACTTAAAGAAGCTACTATAACTGTCAGATTCCATTCTGACTCCCAGATCAAAATCTCACCTATCGACCGAATTTTCAAAAATTCTAAACTTCAACATTTCAAGCCTAAATGAGCTATGGACCTCCAAAATACATTCCGAACACGCTCCCAACCCCGAAATCACCTAACGGAGCTAATAGAACCATCGGATTCCCGTTCCAATGTTGTCTTAACTCTATTTTGAATACGTGCCATTTTTCAACTATAAAGCTCTCATTTAGAGACTAAGTCTCCCAAAACACTTCAAATTCTAGAACCGAACATCCCGGCAAACCACAATAGCAGAAATAAACTTAGGGAAAGCAGTTAATTGGGGATCGGGGTGTAATTTTCAAAAACGACCGGCCGGGTCGTTACGATATGTGAGTCGGATATTCCACTGTGAGTGGTAGCAAGCCGTGTGCAATAGCAAGTTGTAGACCATGAAGAAGAGCAAGTAGTTCAGGTTGGAGTATTGTGGTGTGATACAGTGGTTTCGAGTATCCAATGATCCATTGACCTTCGTGATTACGGATAGCCCCACCAATGCCACTAGTGTATGTTTGTGGATCATAAGATCCATCTATGTTGAGTTTATAATTTTGTGAGGGGGTAGCATCCATTTGATTGTGGTTTGCGCATGTCATCGAGGGTGGGCAGTATAGGAGGTTAGGTATATATATTCAGCTACTTGTAGAGTGAGAAGTGTGGGATTGAGTAGGCGTGTGTCATGCTGAAAATGATTGTGATTACGGTTCAACCAAAGGTTCCATAAGATGAAAGGGGCAAGTGTGCAGAGAGGGAGAAGAGGAAAACGGTGGTGAGGGTAGGTGAAATGAATGGAGGTGTTTGAGGTACAAATGTTTTTTAACCATTTGGCATGGTTGTGTGTTGGGGTGGGAATGCAATAATGTTGCCAAATATGGACCGTCGGGGGCATGTAGTGAAGATGTGAAGAAGGTATTCCTTGTCATGCAAGCAAAATGCACATTGAGCAGTTGGGATAATGTTGTGGCAGGTTTAAAAGTCTCGTGTGGGTAAACCTTGATGTAGTAGGAGCCAGAAGAAGTGTTTGATCTTATTGAGGGTAGGAACAATCAAGATCCAACTGTGAGGGATAGGTTTTGGGAAGTGAGGTTGGGTGAAAGTGAGGAGTTTATAAGCAGATGATGTGGTGAAATGGCCATCGGGGTTGGGATGCCAGTGTGGTCATGCTGAAAAAGGTTGTGAAAAAGGTTGACTGTGGTTTGTGCATGTGGTCGAGGGTGGGAAGTATAGGAGGTTAGGTATGTGTATTCAACTTCTTGTAGAGTGAGAAGTGTGGGATTGAGTAGGCGTGTGTCATGCTGAAAAAAGTTGTGATTACGGTTCAACCAAAGGTTCCATAAAATGAAAGAGGCAAGTGTGCAGAGAGGGAGATGAGGAAAATGATGGTGAGGGTGGTGAGGTGAATGGAGGTGTCTAAGGTGAAAATATGTTTTATCCATTTGTCATGGTTGTGTGTTGGGGTGGGGATGCGATAATGTTTCCAAATATGGACGGCCGTGGGCATGTAGTGAAGATGTGAAGAAGGTCTTCCTTGTCAGGCAAGCAAAATGTACATTGAGCAGTTGGGTTTAATGTTGCGGCATGTTAAAAAGTCTCGTGTGGGTAAACCTTGATATAGTAGGAGCCAAAGGAAGTATTTGATCTTATTGAGGGTAGGAACAGTCTAGATCCAAGTGTGAGAGAAGGATTTTGGGAAGTGAGGTTGGGTGAAAGTGAGGAGTTTATAAGAAGATGATGTGGTGAAATGGGCATCGAGGGTGGGATGCCAGTGTGGTGTATCTTCAGTGGTGGAGCGAAGGTTGGGGATGGTATTGTTTATGAGTAATTGAATGTGAGGTGGAAGGTGGAAGGAGAGTGAAGAGGTGGAAAAAGTTGGAGGTGAGAAAATATGATTAAGGGGAGTGAAGCTTCATGGGCAAGGAGCGAGCCTTGTATAAGTTGTCGTAATAAGAAGTGGGGGGGAGGGGGGGTGATCCATTGATCATGCCGAAGGTTTATTTTGGTGCCATCTTTAATTGTCCAAGTGGTACCACGACGGCATAAAGGTGGAGCTTGTGTTATGCTTTTGCAGGTCGGGGAGTCATGCGGTTTAGTAATATAATTTCTGGAATGGGGTCGTGTGTGATAAGGCGTATAATATTTACCCTATAATATTTTAGTCCAGATGTATTGGGGACTAGTGGCGAATCGCCATGCAAGGCTTGTTAATAAGGCCAAATTTTTTGGATGAGCTTGAGGTAAACCTAAGCCACCATATTGTTTTGGTGTTGTGACTGTGTGCCAATTAAGTAAATGAATTTTGTAGTGGTTATTAGTGGATCCCCATTGGAATCACGTTGAAGTTTATTGATATTGTGTCGTGTTTTCTGGGGCAGTAGTTGATTTTGCATAGCATAGGTTGGAATGGAATTTAGTACTGATCGTATAAGTGTTGTACGACTTGCCAGATTGAGAAATGTTATTTTCCATCCTTGTATCCTGTTAAGAAGGTTAGTTTGAAAAAGTCAACCAAATGTTAACTTATGAGTTAGAGGGTTCGGAATGGATTTCCGATGATTCGACTAGTTTCGGGGGATGATTTGTGACTTAGGAGTGCAATCGAAATTGAATTTGGAGGTCCGGTGTAGAATTAGGCTTGAATTGGCTAAGGTTGGATTTTGGCGAATTTCGGTTGGTAGGTGGGATTTTTATCCGGGGGTCGGAATGGAATTTCGAGAGTTGCAATAGCTTCGTTAGGTGATTTTGGATATGCTTGCAAAGTTTCAGCTTATTCAAAGATGTTTAGGTCGGGTTTTAGATCAAATACAGGTTTTAGAAGTTTTAGTTTAACTTAGGCTTGAATCCGTGATAGTTCGATGATTTTGATGTTTATGATAGTGTTTTTACGTTACGAGCAAGTTTGAATGAAGTAATAGAACATATTTGTGGATTTGCTTGAGGTACTGAGGGCCTCGGGGTGATTTCAGATGGCTAACGGAGAATTTTGAACATGAAAAGTGCAGCAGAAATTTGCAGAGAAATTTTACTATATGCGATCGTGTAGGTCTGGCTGCGATCGCGTAGAAGGCCTGGAGGGGGTGCTTAGAATTTCTCTATGCAATTGTATGAGGTGGTCTGTGATCGCATAGAAATAGGGGATGGTACAGTGCGGTCGCGTGGGTGTTAATGAAATCACGTAGTAGGAAGACACAGTGCTATGCGATCGCATGGTCAGTCCTGCAATAGCGTAAGAGGAATTTGATCGCAGGGGTGTTGACGCGATCGCATAGGGGTCGCTACAGTAGTTGGACAGAATGTTTAAAACCCTTTTGTCCGCGACCCATATTATTATTCCATAAATTTTTACTCGGCCAAGAGAGCTTTTTGACCGGTTTGAAGAGGGTTTTCAACGGGTATTGATTGGAGGTAAGTCTCTTGACTAGAAAATACCACTTTATGGAAGAATCAACACTCAAATTTATGAAAGTGGGTAGAAATTGTGAAGAACTAGGGCTTGGTGTTTTAAAATGAATTTTTAGGATTTGAAAGGCCATTTGAGCTCCGTTTTCGATAAACTTTATATGTACGGACTCATGGAGAGACGAGGAATCCGCTGGTATGATTTTTAGAATTTTTTGAGAAGTGGGCCCGGGGCTCGAGTTTTACCAACTTCGTAAATTTTAGTACTTTTCGAGTATTTTTAATTGGGTTATATTTATTTAACCTGTATTTATATATTCGTTGTAATTTTGACTAGATTCGATGCACGAGGAAGTCGATACGAATGGAAAAGGCATTGCAGACCAGTCTACGACCGGTTAGAGGTGAGTAGTTTGTATAGATAATGGCCTGAGGGTTCGAAACCCCGGTTTATCACATTGTGATGCTATATTAGGGCGTGAATCGTACCCCAATAGGTGCAGAATTGTTTATGACTGGAGATTGTGACTTGGTCTATCCTGAACAAGAATGTTTCTATATTGGCAACTGATACGCACCCTCTATTGAATATATCTGGGCTTATTGCCATGATTAGGGCCTTGTGCCGATCTGTAGCATCCTCAGAGGATGAATATCATTGTGATAACATGCTTTGTATAATCATTGATCTCAGTCCTGTGTTTAATCACTGTTATTAAATGCTAAGTCACTTTTCCTGAAGTTAAATATTTAAAGTATATCCTTCTTAATAAATTGGAAATTGAGAAATTAATTGAATCTGTTACGTGACTCATATGCATACAATGGACTGAGTATAGATCCGTCTGCATGCCGCAGTGATGATATGATGATTATTGCGCTTGGGCTGTAGGAGCCCCTCCGGAGTCTGTACACACTCCCTGTAAGCGTTGTCGACATTAAATGGATCGGGTTGTACGCTGCAGCGTGTACATAGGCATTGCATTACATCCTTGCATTATACTTGGCTGTTATATTTGAAGTTGTTTTGCTGTTGGTTGTAGTAAGGTGTCGGACTGTTAATTTTAGGTTTACTTTGTGGCATTTCATGGATTTCTTATCTTCAGACATTTTATATGCTTATTACTCACTGAGTTGGTAGTACTCACCCCTACTCCCTGCACCTTGTGTGCAGATTCGGGTGCACCGGAGGCTTAGCTGAGCAGTCTTTATTTCTAGAGCTTATCAAAGTTGCTGAGGTAGCTGCTTGACGTTCGCATGACCTGACTACTCTTCCTATTTCAATTTTATTTATATATACATTCCCAGACTTGTGTATTTTCATTCAGATATTGTTATCTAGTTTTGTTTAGAGGCTCTAGACTCGTGACCCCAAATTTTTTGGGAGTATTTTGTTTTACTTAGACTTCGTATTTCTCAGTATTATTCTTCTATAAATATTGTATTATTATTCTAAAACTATTATTTTTCTCCTTAAATTGTCGATTTTGAGATTTAAGTTTGAATTGGGAGCGACTGTTGGTCAGGCTTGCCTTGCTTTAGGGTTGGGCGCCATCACGATCGGGTTTGTATCGTGACAGAATAATTAAGAGAATAAACAGAATTGTACTCACATCGTATTATCAATAAAATTATGTTTCTTTATATTTATATTGTGGTTGTAATTTATTTTTGTATTATAAATAATTTGTTGCAAATAATGTGTTTGGGTAGAAGTTCTGAAATTAATAATAAGCAGCTGAAACTATTTGTTTAAAAAGTGTTGATAAGCCTTGTTATGTTAAAATAACTTAAATGACCTTATAACAATTTACACTACTAAAAATATTATTTTCTTCAAAATTTTAGATTCTACAAAGATTCTACCTATTTATCATGTTATTTTAATTATAAAAATAATTAGATAATTAATATATATTTTTAAATATAATTTATGTTATGATAAGTATACAATTATAAATTAGAAGGGGTGAGTATAAATTAACAAAAGTTAAGAAAAAAACCTTAAATATGGACATGGTGTTTGTAGAGAAGAACAAACACTTAATATGTATTGTTTGTAATAACTAAGATTAAAACATTCTAACTATCACAAATATCTTAAGCAATCAGATCACGAATTGCCATCCAATTATAATCTCCTTGATTTTCTATATTTCCTTTTTGTACGTTGACTCTTGTGGATCTTTCAACATCAGGATCAACATGTGGCACATATCTCTTATTCTTAGCTTCTTGGAATGTTGTGTCCATCTTTCATTTCATTCTAATTTAGCTGTGAATCACCATTGTAGCCAATACAATATCTCTTTGAGTGTCAATATGATAAAAAGGCATATCTCACAAAATAGACTATCTTGCTTTCTATACCCCAAATGTTCGCTCTACAGTGTTTCTGCAAGAAGAATGCAAGTAAGTGAACATTTCTTTATGTCCATTTGGTGCTCGTAATTGTCATGTCGCACCTCGACGAAATTCTGCAAGGTGGTATCTCACATTATCCCCTTTATACGGAGTCATATATCCCTTTATGTTTGAATATCCTACATCAACAAGATAATATATATTTGTCCCCAAATGGATGTGTAAAATTCAGTTCGGGTCTACCAAGTGCCTCGCCTAATATACGATTATCATGAGCTGCTCCTTCCCACATAGTCCATGCAAATATAAAACACATATTATAGTCGACAACAACAAGAATATTTTGAGTAGGATAACCTTTACGCCCAATATATGGTATCTCTTGACCTTGAGACAATCTTGCTTTCACATGTGTGCCGTCAAGTGCTCCAATACAAAAGTAAAAATATATACATGTATAAACTAAATATAAGTTTACACACTACAAAAAAACGCTTAATTTGCGGAGGTTAATTTGTGGAGGTTGTTATAACCTCCACAATCTATATCAAATTGTGGGGGTTTATTCACCCCCGCAAATATAATATATTTAGGGCGGTCAGCAACCTCCGCAACCCTAAAAAATTAGCGCGGCATATTTCCCTCCTTTTTTAATCCATTCCCTCTCTTTTTTTCCCAAACCCCTTTCTCATTTTTAGCTACACACTAAAAAAACCTTCTTTTGTTTTAATAAATAAACGCTCCTTAACCAAATCTTTGACAGACCTAGCAGCAGATAAGGGATGAAGATGAGAGGCATAGAAATTCCTCAAAAATTACTTTAATTGGATGTAAGTTTATGTGATTTTACTCTTCGATTAGCATACAGATTCTTCAAAAATTCCTCTTCGATTTTGCTCTGATTTTTCTCTTTCATTCTTTAATTTTGCTTTTTTGTCTTTCTTTATCATGTATGTGGGTTTTAAGTTTATTTTCTCTGTTAATTTGTGTTTTTCGTTTACTGGTTTTTTCTCTTTCTTTCATCTGGACGCCTTTTGATTCTCAACAGAAAGTAGCGAAAATTTAGTAGAATCAGTGTAATTTGAAGAAAGATATAATACTCTTTGTTGAAATGGAAATGTAAGTCCTCTTTCTCTTTTTGCATTTTGTATTATAGGTTCTAGAATTTGATTTTGTATTTTTTTGTAGGTTAATTTCTGTAATTTGGGTCTTAATTGAAATATTTCCTTTCGCATGTGTATTTTAGAACTCATGCGGGCCTTCAGAGAACGCAATTGTCACTGGTTGCTTTTCCTCTCAAGGTACATTTTTTGTTTTTCAGTTTAATAATTTCTCATGAAATTGAGTTCATCAATTTTCGTCTTTGGCTTAAAGCAAAATGTTGAAATTCTTTTTGCCTTTTTTCACTGCCAAAGTAGCATAAGAAAAAATGTAGAGGAAAAAAACATGTTCATGATGAGCTTATCATACATCAGTAAATAAACTTACAATTGAGTTCAAGCTCGAGCTTTGAAAATTTTGTATGAGCAAAGCTCAAGCTATGTATGACTTGTATGAGCTCGATTGTATATTATAATATAATAATATTATATGGGAATGGATTGCATAAAGAAGACAGGTAGCTATTACACTATAGAAGTTATGTATAAGATATGTTGCCAGTTTAAAGGATATTGAATATGTTGCAAATGTAAGTTAAGTATTAATATTTCACTGGATAGAGCGTGATATATATTGCTTTTCGGTTCCTTATTTATGATGTTTCAATTGTTTGTAATTCTTATTTACATGGACTTAGCAGAATGTGTAAACGTGTGATTTTTGACCCTCCCCGAGATTTTCTATATTTTTAGCGTAAAATATTTAGTTTAGTTTTAATATAGCTATTTTAGCTAAATTTGACTCTTTTACTTTATTTTTACCTCAAAAATGAAAAATAACAAAAATATGGTTTTATTAATGTTTCGTAGTCATTTTAAACTTGAAAAATACAAAAATAGTACTTTATATTTTTTATCTTTTTATAAAAAAACGAAAATAATAAAAAAATAGTTTCATTAATATTTTGTAGTTATTTTAAACTTGAAAAATATAAAAATAGTACTTTATATTTTTATCTTTTTATAAAAACGAAAATAATAAAAAATAGTTTCATAAATATTTTGTAGTTATTTTAAACTTGAAAAATATAAAAAAATAGTTTTATTTTTATTATAAGTATTATAGTTATTTTGATTACCTAGGATTAATTAAATAACACCATTCTCGGTTCCGGGCGAAGAATAATATTCGGGTTCAAACTACCCGGTTTTATAATTTTCGGACCTAGCCCGTAATAAACCGAGTCCACTACACTAAGGGGAACAATACATAATGGATGGGGAATAAGAACAAAGACAAGAAGAAAAAGACAAAGGGATAAAAACAAGAAGAAAAAAACAAAAACAAGGCATGGAGCTTATTTTTAAAAAAAAATAATAAATAAATAAATAAAAAAATAAAAAATACTATACTCTTCTTCTTTAAAAAGAAGAAGAGAGAACGGATTGAAGGACAAGGAAACGAAAACTATTGAAAAAAAAAAGAAAGAAACGAGAGGAAAAAGAAGAAAGAAACGAGAGAAGGAAACAGAAAGGAAAAACAAAGAAAAAACGAGAAAGGAAAGAAGAAGAGAAAGGAATTGAAAACGAAAACAGAAAGAAAAAAAAGGATTCAAAAGACAAGAAAAAAAGCGAAACAGAGAGACGAAAAAGGGGATGGTTTCTTCTTAACAGAGACGGGAGTATACACGATATATGCTGGATATACAGTCAATATGTACGGACAGACCACTTCGTTTTCTTCACGAGGTACAACTTCAGTCGAGGTCGTCATTTGATTCGAGTTCTGTCCGGAGAGGTCGAGGTTTGAGATCGTCATAAAAGGTTCGTTTTCTCGTTGTGTACGTTGAAAATATGCAGAAATAAAGGTGCATGTTCTTTTCCGATATTGTTCTTCTCGTTAATATTTTGGATCGTTTCGCATTTGATTTAGTTTCGTATGATTCAGATTGTTTTTTTTGTAAATATATGATTCTGTTGAACATGCAATTTCACAATTAACGGTGGTCTTGTAGTGTCAAAATTAGCTAATGAAAATAACTAATCTTTCACATGCTCGCCAACTAGTTATGCTTTCGTTGTTTATGTAGTTGCTCGTCGTAGTCTTGAATTTGCTCACTTAGTTATCTACTCGTATGTTTACTCGAATTGGTTATAGTTGAGCATGATTTTGTCACCTTATCGAAATTGGTTCCTTATTCCTCAACCGAACGGCGGAATTAGATTAAAGGAATCGGGGGTGTATTTCACGTGACCCGACTCCAATTTTGAACAAGGTTAAATAAAGCGTGTCATGGACCACGGGCGCATTTCATGTAGCGTGGTTTGCAACATGTTCTAAATAATCTCGAATTAATTCTTAAATGAATATAGCGGAATGTAGTTCTCTCTTTTAAATCAGAATTAGAGGTGTGCCTCGCCTAACAAAATTATACAAACTGCGGGGCCCTCATAAATGTATATATATAAAAATACTTAGACTTCGGGATCAGCCGTATAGCGATTTTACGGTGTTCTCCAAAGATAATAAATGCGTAGTTGCTTTAATCACGTATTCTAGTACTACCTTCTCAAATATGGGTGCGCATTTATGTGACCCAAATCTAAATCTCAACGAAGTCGAAACGTGTCAAAAGTCACGGGTGCACTGGTGCGACGTGGTTCGAGATACGTTTCCACTGCGTTGTAATTCATTTAAAACAATAAACAATAAAAAGGGTAATGAGCCCTTAAACAATAAGCGAGACGAGCCTCGCCAAAATAACACGCAAATTGCGGGGCCCTCAACGGACGATTATTACGAAAAATGTTTAGATTCCGGGATGTGCTGTTTAGCGGATTCCACGGCCTTTCCCGAACACAAAACACATTAGTATCTTTAGGCGCGTATTTAATAATCTTATCTCCTTAAACTCGAGTGCACATTTATGTGACTCAAATCCAAATCTCAACGGAGTCAAAATGTGTTGACAACCACGGGTGCACCGGTGCGACGTGGTTCGAGATACATTTTCACAACGTTGCAATTCTTTGTTAAAATAATAATAATAATAATAATAATTCTTATAATAATAATAATAATCAAAAGCGGTTAAAAGTTAAAATTTGCACAGAGGTTAAAGCACATTATAAAATCAGATAAAGAGGCCAAATAGGACGATTGAGCGACCGTGCTAGAACCACGGAACCCGGGAATGCCTAACACCTTCTCCCGGTTAACAGAATTCCTTATCCGGATTTCTGGTTCGCGGACCGTAATATAGAGTCAAACCTTTCCTCGGTTCGGGATCAAACCGGTGACTTGGGACACCATTATTTTTCCAAGTGGCGACTCCGAATTAATTAAATAAATCCCGTTTCGATTGTCCTTTAATTGGAAAAACTCCCTCGCGCTCTCGCGGGTAGCGCCGAAAGGAGGTGTGACAGCTCTGGCGACTCTGCTGGGGATGATGCTATTCACCCAGAACTTCGGTTCAGGGTTTAAGAATTCGAGCTCAGTTAAATTGTTGTTTTTGTCTATATCCGATTTTATTATATGTTTAATTAATGTGCTACATGTCTACCGCTTTGATACTAGTTGCACTGTATATACAAACTGCTATATGTTTACCGCTTTGATATTGCGTGAATTGTATATAAAACTGTGCCGAAAACCCTTCTCTTCTTACCTCCGGGGATGTGCTTACTGGTTGAGACTCCCCTTTCTGTTAGTGTCAATACCAAAATAAGAAAAGAGGCAGGATAAGTTACAAAGCCGGACGATCCCGCGGGTCCCCGGTACGTAGCTCCCTCTTCAAATCCGAGTTGTCTGCTCGGGTACACGGTCTAGTACCATTGAAAAGCATCGGGATATTGAGCCTAGATTTAGGACGTTTATTTGCATCATATCCGACTTAGGGGACTCAACACAGGGGTTGGGTCCGTCTAGGACAGGCAACCCGAAATGAAAGACCATCTTGCCATATGTTGCATTTATTTGTTCTAGATTATTACGGGCTAAATTCTTGAAAAACAAAAAGAGAGGAAATTTTAGAATAGAAAATATCGAAATCGACGAAACGATGTCGAAGGTTTGAAAAGAAAATTTGAAAAATAGGTGGAACAATTTTGTTGAAATAATTGGTCAACTAATCTGACCGAACTACGCATGTTTGATTCTCGCCATTAGGTGGGATACGTAGGCAACCCTCATCGGGTCCAACCACCCCTTCAAAAATTAAAAAAAAATGTCGAAGTTTTAGTTTTCAATAAAATCAAAGTGATGCCGTTTTTGCAAATAGCCGAATGTTCTGAAAGGACGCCGAAAGGCTGTTTTTTGCAAAAATAGCCACTTTGAATCATTTTTAATAATTTGCGGGCACAGCCTTGAAATATTCCTTGTGGAAATATTGCAAGGCCATAGCCGCAAAATCAAGTTCGGGTTCACACCCCGTTTGCAAAAATAACCCAAAAAAAAATGTCAAATTTTTGATTTTGTTATAAATAAGTCGGGTGATACTATTCTTGCTTAAAATAAGCCGAACGTCCCTCAAAAAGACGCCGGAAGGCTGTTTTTGCAAGAATAGCCACTTTGGATTTTTTTTAAAATAATTTTGGACACAGCCTTGAAATATTCCCTCGCGGAAATGTCGAAAGGCTGTATCCGCAAAAAATCAAGTTTTGAGTCATCACTCAACTTTACAAAAAATAACCACTTTATCAAACAAGCCATTACATGGCCGAAATTTTACTGAAATAGCTACATTTTTGCATTTGTACTTTCTCAGTCTTGTGTTGGCCTGTGTCGGTGCTGAATGATGCCCCATAGGCCCCATGATAAAATTTTGAATTTGCATCTTCTTACATAAAATTTTGCAAAAAGAGCCACTTTGTCTAAATAAGCCATTACATGGCCAATTTATGAAAAATAGTTTTGTGTTGGTCTATGGTGATGCCGAACGATGCCCCATGAGCCAAAAAAAAATAATAATAATAATAAATTCAAGTTCTATCTTTCTTAAATAAATTTCGCAAAAAATAGCCATTTTGTCAAATAAGCCATTATGTGGCCAATTTTGTAGAAATAGTCATAAGTGACACCAAAAATATTCTTATTCTTGTAGAAATCTCCTACACAAGTTTGTAGTTGGAGTCGGCTTGTACAATTTTTATTCAAAAAAATAATAATCAAATAAACATCTCTTTATTTCTTGCATTAATTTGCAAGAACTACGCTCGGTCTGATTCATGCGGGGTCATGATACGTAGGCAATCTCCATAAGATTCGACCACAACTGTATATGTATATATATATAAACAAAAAAAAAAGAAAAAAAAAATAAAAAAATGGAAGTTAATAACAAGAGAGGTTTTCAAGGATAATGGAAAAGGAAAAGCTCGAATGATGCATGTAGCGAATACATATATGGTTAACTGACTAGGTGCATTACATCCAATGTGCGATAACATATCTATTAAACTCTGTGAACTTACAAGTTTGTTGCAATTTCAGAAAGTTTAGCGGTTGGCTTGACAGAATATTCTGGCCAATCACCATTACCATACTAGATCAAAAGGGCCAATTCTAGCAAGCATGTCTAGTTCCGGCAAAAGTCTCGATGGAGAGAAAACAGAGATACAGATAATGAAAGATGAGGTGGACCGGTTAAGACAACAAATAACAGAGATGCACCTAGCCTGGGCTAGGGGACAGTCACCACCAAACCTTCCTACTCTTACACCAGCTCCAGAGCGTCCGCCTATTGATCCCTCGACGAGTGCACCAATCTATCCATATTATCAAGGGGAAAACCCTTATACATCCCAGGTTCCACCAGCTAGACAAAACACTCCTCCTCCGGTCACCCCTGTTTTCGTGGCACCTCCACCTGCTACTTTACAGAAGTCGTCCGGTGAACCACTTTTTCAAATACATGACAATCATTGTTATGATCCCGAGCCTACCTTTAAGGCTCCTGAACCGCATTCACACACCCCTCACTGGGATAACCCGGCAGAACCGGAAAAGCACTTCAAAAGTTTGGAGCACGAGGAAGTTATTCGGAAAGTCAAAAGCCTGGAGCAATCCTTCAGGAATATGCATGGTTTAGGCAACCAAGTCAGCGTTGCTTACAAAGATCTATGCCCATTTCCAGATGTCCAGTTGCCCGCTGGGTTCAAAATGCCCAAGTTTGATCTATACGAGGGGCATGGTGACCCGGTAGCCCATCTCCGAGGTTTCTGCAGCAAAATGCGAGGAGCCGGAGGGCGAGATGAAATTCGATAGCTTACTTCGGTCAGAGTTTGGGAGAGTCCGCATTAGAATGGTACACCAGGCAGGATCCCAGCAGATGGTTTACATGGGATGACCTGGCCCAAGCATTCATCGGCCAGTTTCAATATAATCTTGAAATAATCCCTGATCGCTTATCATTGCTAAAGCTAGAGAAGAAACCCGCCGAAAGCTTCAGAGAATTTGGGTTCCGCTGGAGGGAACATGCAGCAAGGGTAGATCCACCGATGAGAGAGACCGAGATGGTAGATTACTTCTTGCAGACACTGGAGCCAACCTACTTTAGTCACCTGGTGACATCAGTTGGTAAATCTTTCAATGAGGTGGTCAAAATGGCGGAATGATAGAAGAGGGACTTAAGTCCAATAAGATCTTGAGCTATGCCGCGTTGAAAGCAACAACTCAAGCTATTCAGAATGGCACAGGGGTTGCATTCGGGAAGAAGAGAAAAGAAGAAGTTGCAACAGTAGAGGAGGGTACTTGGTCCAGATCGAAAGGTCCTTCACCTCATTACCAAGCCAGACCCTACCACCCAAATCACCCTAATCACCCTCCCCGAAACACATATCCACCACCAAGGGCTTACAATAACCCTCCAGGACCAGGTTTCCGAGGGAATCATGCCTTCAGAAAGGAAAAGGCACAAAGAACCTTCACTGAGTTGGGAGAAACTTATACTGCTCTGTTCCACAAATTGAAGCAGATAGGTTTGTTGAGTCCCGTTGAGACAAGATTGCCAAATCCCCTACCCCCAAATGTGGATCGCTCAGTAAGCTGTGAGTATTGTTCAGGAGCTCCCGGACATGATACCGAGAAATGTTGGAAACTGAAACATGCCGTACAAAATCTTATTGACGCCAATAAGATCGAGGTGCGGACACCAGAGGCACCCAACATTAATCAGAATCCATTGTCAGCTCACCCTTAGACCCAACATATAAGAAGTCATGCTTGGTAATCAGGAGGAGTCTTCGGTGGTTTGTTTTGTTGTCATTTCTTTTGTCCGGGTTGTTTTCGGGGTTGTGACCCGGATCTTGTTTTGAAGTGAAACCCTCTTATCTTTCCATTTTTGGTCATTGCAGTTTGCTTAGTCGTTTCAAGTTTCGTTTCAGTTTTGTATTCTGGTTTGCTTGATTGTATTTGAACCACTTCTCCGTTTAGTGAAACTTTTGGTCTTTTATTACCCAGTTCGTCTTTTTGTTTAGTTTTTCTATCTTTAAATTTGTCATTTGTTCGAACGCCGACTCTAATGATATGGCATCGCACATAATTTTGGCCTAATATTAAGGATAAATCATGAAGCAATTCAAAGATAATCAGGTCATTTTAAAAAGAAATAAAAATGATTTGAGATTATTTAGAGCCCGAATCAGGTGAGACTCGGGCAGGTAGAACATGAAGAAACCCTTAAAGGAAAATTGGCTATGCTAAGACGGGGTTTGATTGTGATACTGAAATGAAAGTGTCATCCAACAATACTTTAAAATGACAGATGAAAAGGCGAATGAGCGATATGGTTATCAATCAGGGCACAAACAGAAGATGTCGTGAATGTGTTGTTTGAACTTGGCATGTTTTGAAAATTGGAATGACGAAGGCATTTTGTTCTGCTATCCAAACACTTTATCCGTCGTCAACCCTTTGAGCTTTATTTTAAAATCTTTCATACCCCTCCTTCGGAGTTAGTTGCAAAGACTAGAAACACAGGTTTGAAAGACAAGAGAAAAAAGGGAAGAAAAGAAAACAACAAAAGGAGATAAAGAAAAGAAAAGAAAAAGAAAATGTGTGAAAAAAAGAAATTTGAAAAAGAGGAGTTGGGAACTACGTTCGACCTGATTCCTCAAAGAGGATACGTAGGCGCTTCACAGCTCGGTCATAGTGTAAATAAAAATAAAAAAAAATCCCCAAGCAAAAACTGGGGCAAAGAAAAATTGTGTTGATTATAAATAAATTTAGGTCCGAAGGTTGTAAATTTTGAACCCAAAATTAATTTTGTTTTGAGCCTTCAATACCCTTTCTTTCTAGCCCTATCGAAATCCCACATTACGGTCCAAAGAAAGACCTTCTGATCAGTCTTCAAAAGATGCCGCATCAGGCGAGGGATAGAGTCCTATCATAATATAACACGCTGATTCTCAGCAGAAAAGACTCTGATTCTCAGCAGAGAGGAAATACGAGAGAGTCTTAGCAGTGACACCCCAATCCCCAACTAAAAGTAATACAAATGAGAGAGTCTTACCGGTGAAAACCTTCACAGGCACCATAAGGCGACGAAAGCTGAGAGAAAATCAAAATGAGAGAGGCTTGAAAGTGAAAACCCTTCGGGCACTACAAGTCGAATAAAGGTGATAATCGGATGGAAATCACGAGACAGAAATCGTGAAAGGAAATTAACGACGGAGGATAGGCCATATGTGCATGTCATGACCAGTAGAGTTGGTATCCGCGTTTGATAAGTTTTTATAGTGTTAGAGAGTCAGTTCTCCTTTGTCTTCTATTTGTTGTTTCTTTTTATTTTTCTCTTTTTGTCAAAACTTCCCCGTCAAAGTCTGTCTAGTCAAAACATAGTGAGAAATGACTTCAAAACTTACCACCAACTTTCCAATTATTATACAAGGCAAGGAAATGCCATTGACGGCAGAGAAGTAGGGTGCAAAGAAGATTATTAAACTGGGGCAGAAAATTTTCTTTTCAGTTTGAAAATTTTCTGGAAGTCAATACCCACTTGGGGAAGAAGGAAAGTCTTAAGGGAAATGGTCTTCGAACCAGTGTCATCCTCAACAACCTTCAAGAAGAGTGAAACACCAATTTTGAGGAAATGAAAATCCACCGACAGTGTTATCTTCAGCAAGTTCCGAGGTGGTCGGACAACACAGAGTGGTAAAGGAAGAAAGGAAATCTCATCTTCAACAAAATAACCCCCAGCAAGTTGAGAAACACAGAACGGGGAAGGGATAAATGGAAAAACCCATCCCCAGCAGGAATATCATCTCCAACAAATGAAATCATTCCCCAATAAGTTTTGGGAATCCCGAGCGAGGAAAATGGGAAAAGGAAAAACCACCCCACAGGAGCGGCACAACCGCTCACAATGTTTTGAACTAACAATTTTTCTATGATTTGAAAGAGGGAAAGAAAGTGCTATTGATAGCAGAAAGTCATGCCACAAGGAAGAACACCAATACTGAGGCAGACAATTTTCTGCCGTTGTTGAAAATTTTCTCCGAGAAACGAGGAAGGCAATTCAAGATGACATGTCAGGTTTGTCCACCTTCAAATAGGATGTTTCAGGTTTGTCCACCTTCGAACAGGACGTCTCAGGTTTGTTCACTTTCATACATTGATACAATGGGAGTATTCGCCCTCGAATAGGATACAATGGGAGTATTCGCCCTCGAATAGGATACAATGGGAGTATTCGCCCTCGAATAGAATACAATGGGAGTATTCGCCCTCGAATAGGATACAATGGGAGTATTCGCCCTCGAATAGGATACAATGGGAGTATTCGCCCTCGAATAGAATACAATGGGAGTATTCGCCCTCGAATAGGATACAATGGGAGTATTCGCCCTCGAATAGGATACAATGGGAGTATTCGCCCTCGAATAGGATACAATGGGAGTATTCGCCCTCGAATAGGATACAATGGGAGTATTCACCCTCGAATAGGATACAATGGGAGTATTCGCCCTCGAACAAGGATACAATGGGAGTATTCGCCCTCGAACAGGATACAATGGGAGTATTCGCCCTCGAATAGGATACAATGGGAGTATTCGCCCTCGAACAGGATACAATGGGAGTATTCGCCCTCGAACAGGATACAATGGGAGTATTCGCCCTCGAATAGGATACAATGGGAGTATTCGCCCTCGAATAGGATACAATGGGAGTATTCGCCCTCGAATAGGATACAGGAGGGACCATCCGCCCTCGAATAGGATATTTTACGTATGTTTTATCTTACATCGTCCTATGCATATTTTGTAAATTATTGCCAGCATGCATTTTAAATTCAAAAATTGCTACTAAAAGCAGGCGCCTACCTGTATAACAAAAGGCAAGTCTTCAGTCTTTACATTGCAGGTCTTGAAACCAGTAACCCACCATAAAGCAGAGGGTTACAACAAGAGATCCCAACGCAAATTCAAGCGCATGAGTCAAAGGAAATGAGGGAATGAAGGAAAATATTCCCAGCATCATTATCCTCAGCCGGCAAGTAAATAGTTCTAAAGATATCCCCAACAGTCAGGAGGGAAAGCAACACGACCCAGGAAGAACGCAATTTCGAAACAAGGAAATTTAGGAGAAATGATGGTTCAAGAGTCGATGCAGCAAGAATGAAAGTGGTGCAGGAAGCAAAGGAAGGCGACATGGATGGGATGGAGTTAGTGAGTTGATGTTGAAGTCGGGAGCCTGCCTGAAGAATAGAGTGGCGATTTATTTTCAAAGGATGTTGTTGAAGTCAGGAGCCCGCTTGAAGAATGGAGTGGCGATTTATTTTCAAAGGATGTTGTTGAAGTCAGGAGCCCGCCTGAAGAATGGAGTGGCGATTTATTTTCAAAGGATGTTGTTGAAGTCAGGAGCCCGCCTGAAGAATGGAGTGGCGATTTATTTTCAAAGGATGTTGTTGAAGTCAGGAGCCCGCCTGAAGAATGGAATGGCGATTTATTTTCAAAGGATGTTGTTGAAGTCAGCCCGCCTGAAGAGAGGAATGGCGATTTATTTTCAAAAGTTGATGTTGAAGTCAGGAGCCCGCCTGAAGAGAGGAATGGCGATTTATTTTCAAAAGATGTTGTTGAAGTCAGGAGCCCGCCTGAAGAGAGGAATGTCGATTTATTTTCAAAAGATGTTGAAGTCAGGAGCCCGCCTGAAAAAAGGAATGGCGAGTTATTTTCAAAAGATGATGTTGAAGTCAGGGAGCCCGCCTGAAGAATGGAGTGGCGATTTATTTTGAAGTTGTAGTTGAAGTCAGGGAGCCCGCCCGAAGAATGGAGTGGCGATTTATTTTGAAGTTGTAGTTGAAGTCAGGGAGCCCGCCTGAAGAATGGAGTGGCGATTTATTTTGAAGTTGTAGTTGAAGTCATGGAGCCCGCCTGAAGAATGGAGCGACGATTTATTTTTGAAGTTGGTTAAGGAAAGCGGCAGAGTGTAACGAAAATCCCCAGCATGAATCAGAAGGAAGGCAACCAGAATGCGAGTCAACAGTCCGAGGGGATCAACATAAGTTTAGTCACAATAAAAAAAAAAAAAAAGAGGCATGAAGCCAATCCAAAATGCAGAAGTTGATGAAAGATGTGGCATGCTCAAGACATGGCCGAGGTCACAAGCACTGTATACCTGGTCTTGATCGAAAAGCAGCGCCTGCAACTAGCAAGTATCAAGGTTCAAATTTAGAGTCCGCACGAAGCACCAACCAATATTCAAGATCAAGCTTCAGAAGACTTATAGATAGGAATCTTGTAACTAGTAGCTGATAGGCTTAGTTAGTCTTTCTCATGTTTTGATTTTTGATGTAATAGCAGGACCACGGACCGGAACTTCGATGGAACAGAACCTCGACGGAACGACACCTCGACTGGCTCTCCACCTCAGTATACCCCTTCCTCACTCACTTTCGAACTACACGTTGCCTGATTCCTTTATAGCCAAGGATATGTAGGCAGCTCAGATACAAGGGCTCGGTCACATTCCTCTTCTTTTAGTTTAGTCCCGCCGAATAAGGGTCGGGTCAAAAACACTTGTCTAATCGTTCTTTGTCTGAAAACTCTTTGTGTTTTCAGTCAAAGAGGGGCAGCTGTAAACGCGTGATTTTTGACCCTCCCCGAGATTTTCTATATTTTTAGCGTAAAATATTTAGTTTATATTTAATATAGCTATTTTAGCTAAATTTGACTCTTTTACTTTATTTTTACCTCAAAATGAAAAATAACAAAAATATGGTTTTATTAATGTTTCGTAGTCATTTTAAACTTGAAAAATATAAAAATAGTACTTTATATTTTTTATCTTTTTATAAAAAACGAAAATAATAAAAAAATAGTTTCATTAATATTTTGTAGTTATTTTAAACTTGAAAAATATAAAAATAGTACTTTATATTTTTATCTTTTTATAAAAACGAAAATAATAAAAAATAGTTTCATAAATATTTTGTAGTTATTTTAAACTTGAAAAATATAAAAAAATAGTTTTATTTTTATTATAAGTATTATAGTTATTTTGATTACCTAGGATTAATTAAATAACACCATTCTCGGTTCCGGGCGAAGAATAATATTCGGGTTCAAACTACCCGATTTTATAATTTTCGGACCTAGCCCGTAATAAACCGAGTCCACTACACTAAGGGGGACAATACATAATGGATGGGGAATAAGAACAAAGACAAGAAGAAAAAGACAAAAGGATAAAAACAAGAAGAAAAAAACAAAAAAAAAGCATGGAGCTTATTTTAAAAAAAAAATAATAAATAAATAAATAAATAAATAAAAAATACTATACTCTTCTTCTTTAAAAAGAAGAAGAGAGAACGGATTGAAGGACAAGGAAACGAAAACTATTGAAAAAAAAGAAGAAAGAAACGAGAGGAAAAAGAAGAAAGAAACGAGAGAAGGAAACAGAAAGGAAAAACAAAGAAAAAACGAGAAAGGAAAGAAGAAGAAAAAGGAATTGAAAAAAAAAACAGAAAGAAAAAAAAGGATTCAAAAGACAAGAAAAAAAGCGAAATAAAGAGACGAAAAAGGGGATGGTTTCTTCTTAACAGAGACGGGAGTATACACGATATATGCTGGATATACAGTCAATATGTACGGACAGACCACTTCGTTTTCTTCACGAGGTACAACTTCAGTCGAGGTCGTCGTTTGATTCGAGTTCTGTCCGGAGAGGTCGAGGTTTGAGATCGTCATAAAAGGTTCGTTTTCTCGTTGTGTACGTTGAAAATATGCAGAAATAAAGGTGCATGTTCTTTTCCGATATTGTTCTTCTCGTTATATTTTGGATCGTTTCGCATTTGATTTAGTTTCGTATGATTCAGATTGTTTTTTTGTAAATATATGATTCTGTTGAACATGCAATTTCACAATTAACGGTGGTCTTGTAGTGTCGAAATTAGCTAATGAAAATAACTAATCCTTCACATGCTCGCCAACTAGTTATGCTTCCGTTGTTTATGTAGTTGCTCGTCATAGTCTTGAATTTGCTCACTTAGTTATCTACTCGTATGTTTACTCGAATTGGTTATAGTTGAGCATGATTTTGTCACCTTATCGAAATTGGTTCCTTATTCCTCAACCGAACGGCGGAATTAGATTAAAGGAATCGGGGGTGTATTTCATGTGACCCGACTCCAATTTTGAACAAGGTTAAATAAAGCGTGTCATGGACCACAGGCGCATTTCATGTAGCGTGGTTTGCAACATGTTCTAAATAATCTCGAATTAATTCTTAAATGAATATAGCGGAATGTAGTTCTCTCTTTTAAATCAGAATTAGAGGTGTGCCTCGCCTAACAAAATTATACAAACTGCGGAGCCCTCATAAATGTATATATATAAAAATACTTAGACTTCGGGATCAACCGTATAGCGAATTTTACGGTGTTCTCCAAAGATAATAAATGCGTAGTTGCTTTAATCACGTATTCTAGTACTACCTTCTCAATTATGGGTGCGCATTTATGTGACCCAAATCTAAATCTCAACGAAGTCGAAACGTGTCAAAAGTCACGGGTGCACTGGTGCGACGTGGTTCGAGATACGTTTCCACTGCGTTGTAATTCATTTAAAACAATAAACAATAAAAAGGGTAATGAGCCCTTAAACAATAAGCGAGACGAGCCTCGCCAAAATAACACGCAAATTGCGGGGCCCTCAACAGACGATTATTACGAAAAATGTTTAGATTCCGGAATGTGCTGTTTAGCGGATTCCACGGCCTTTCCCGAACACAAAACGCGTTAGTATCTTTAGGCGCGTATTTAATAATCTTATCTCCTTAAACTCGAGTGCACATTTATGTGACTCAAATCCAAATCTCAACGGAGTCAAAATGTGTTGACAACCACGGGTGCACTGGTGCGACGTGGTTCGAGATATATTTTCACAACGTTGCAATTCTTTGTTAAAATAATAATAATAATAATTCTTATAATAATAATAATAATAATAATCAAAAGCGGTTAAAAGTTAAAATTTGCACAGAGGTTAAAGCACATTATAAAATCAGATAAAGAGGCCAAATACGATGATTGAGCGACCGTGCTAGAACCACTGAACCCGGGAATGCCTAACACCTTCTCCCGGTTAACAGAATTCCTTATCCGGATTTCTGGTTCGCGGACCGTAATATAGAGTCAAACCTTTCCTCGGTTCGGGATCAAACCGGTGACTTGGGACACCATTATTTTTCCAAGTGGCGACTCTGAATTAAATAAGTTGATCCCGTTTCGATTGTCCTTTAATTGGAAAAACTCCCTCGCGCTCCCGCGGGTGCGGTAAAAAGGAGGTGTGACAGAATGTATTATCCTTAGTGCTCTCAATCATCAATTAGCTTTCGAAAGCTCGACATGAAAGAATAAAGAAAATAGGAAAAAAGTGTACGAGGATATTTAGCGAAAATGTTATTATTACTCCACAATGATCTTGCCTGTGGTATGTCCATCAATCATCTTGGCCCAAGCATATTGTGCCTTGCTTGTACTTGACATCATGTGCAAGTTCTTGTACTTGTTTGATCCATACTTGTAATTCAGCATCTTCTTCTTCTTTAGCATCAGCTACTCTTGAGAAAGTCCTCATATGCTCAAATGCATCCCCGATACGAACAATTTCTTGTTGAATTCCTTCAAGAAATTTTTGTCCACTATTGAGCAAGGTTGAAAGCTGATGTACCAAATAAGATATAGCAATATCTGTCATTTTTTCACTCACTATATAATTTTTTTAGCAAATTTAATGCAAGATGTTGGTGTAATTGATGATGGACTTTCTTGATCAATTTATGTAGATCAAAGTTTGAACAAACAGAATCGTGTTATGCAAATGATTATTGCAAATTACAAGCTTAAAAAATATTATCCTAGTTATTACTAGTTTACTACTACTAGTTGGAGTGTTTCTCTTATTTTATATTCATACTATATAAATGAGCTGACTTTGAAGAAACCTAACGTGGCCAGCAATTTGGAGGTTTCTTCATTGACTGCTGGTTGTCTCAAATTTTAAATGTTGCAACTTTATTTTTTTGATTGTCAACTTGAATGTTTACCTTTGAGTACTGACAAGCCATTCAATTTTATAATCTTGAGTAGATGTAGTATCTCGGCTCATTTGTTGCTTCCTTGAATGCTTGCTACTATAAATAAAATTTCTTTAAAGCTGAATTAGTTGTATGTTTAATTGCACCATTGGTTTGAATTTCAAATGCAACAGATTTAGACTGTTAGAGTTCATCCAAGCACACTTTCCGTCTTAGCCAATGCTTTTCTATTATTGCTTGCAGGTATGCCGAAGCCCAAGCGTTACGAGAACTTCCAGAACACCTTTCAGTCAGCACCTACATCACAAGGTGCAGCACAACCTTTATCAACAATTCAATCAACACCTTCGCATTTTGATGATCCACCACAGCTGCCTTCATTTATTCAATCGACAACACGACCAACACCTTCAGGTCATGTTGCAGCAAATTCGATTCAGTCAGATCAGACCACAACACAGCAGGTTCCATCCGCCTGGGCCGCATCACAACAGCCACCATCAAGAAAGCGTAATGGACATGTGTCTTCGCAACATTGGACTATAGATGCAATAGGTATGCTAAGCTTGAAGTGATTTCTAGTAATACTAGTACTTTATTTTACTGCAATTTTGATGAGAACAATGGATGTTGATCTGTGATTAGTCTTGAGACTAGTTATAATTTACTGATACATTGTAACATACCAGTTATTTGTGCTTATCCAGTGGTTTGTTCCATTTTGGTTTTTATAATAGTTTTGTTCAGTTAGATACAATGTGGATTTTGAATTGTTTAAATCCTCTTAATGTCATCTTGTACTAGATAGGAATAAGCACGGTTAGTGTTTCTAAGTTTGTGATTTTTTGTTGGTATTTCTGTTGCTTAGTTTTTCTCGGTTAGTCATCGGTTGCTGAATTGTAATTGAGACATAAAATACAAAAAAAAATTTCTGGAGATCTGGAGCTTGTAAAACTAGAAGTTTTAACAGACAACCACACAAGCGAGGGTCCAAGAGCTGTAAATATCGGTAGTAATACTTAATTGTTGGTGTCAATAGAGACAACAACACAATTACGTGAAATTCCAGGCACATTAGGCCCTACTGCTTATGATTTGGAGCAGAAAAAGACACCTTTAAATAACACCCTTAACAGATAGGAATAAGAACAATAGAAATACCAGAAATTTCACTTGCAAATGAAACCAAAAGATTGATATGACCTTGATAGCTTATGTATATAGTGAGCAACTCTAGTGCAATTTCAATGAGATCTCTGTTCTTTTTGAGTTAAGGCTAAAATGTCCTGTTGAGTTTAGGCACTAACTATCATCTATATTGAGTTTTTACAATTATGCTACAGGTGTTATCCATTTTACAACCATGAATCACCTATATATGAAGTTATTGAGGTAATTAAAGAATATGATTATTAAGCAAGCAGGCTACTGTACTCTTGCAAATTCTCTGCCTTACCGATATATTTTTAGACAGTTGTTGTTTTCTGTTAACCTTGTGTATCGTTCCTTTGTACTTTTAACTGTTTTTCTCTTGCCGGATTTTTGCTTGCTTTTCTATGTGTAGCTAACTTGTCAATCACGAACGGAAGTAAGGACACTTTTTTTTGGTGTGTAATGTATTTAGGAAAAAATTGAACTAGCATTGACCCAAAGCAGGGATACTTGTTTCTCCTCCTTGCTCAACGGTAAGAATAGTTCATAACTTTCTTATTTAATTTTGTAAAGTATGATTGTTCAGTCCAAGTATAATTAGTTATAGGATATTGTTGAGGTACTTTTTGTTAATTATATTTTTTTGATTGTTTTGAAGCCAAGTGATGCAGCTAGCGGATCCATTTTACCCACGGATATCAGAAGATCATCTGGTGGAGTAATGCTAACGACAACCATTTAAGTTGCTTGCAAATGTATTAGATAATTAAGTATCGTACTCAATTGAATGATCATAGTAGATCTTTTGTCCATAATGGTTGAAGTGGATATTACATTTATTGTTAGTTTTAAGACTTATAATATTGAAGTTATATGTTTAATAGTTAGAGTAGTTGTATTTAAAGCAAAATTTTAAGAACTAATGATATTTTACTTTAATGTATTTGGTGGTTTATTAATATATTGATGTTACCTGATTCCACTAAGCAATTTATATAATTTGTTGATGTTTAATTATATTAACGTAATTGAAATTGGAACAGTTATGGAGTAACATTTTATGGTAGAAAAAAAATATTCAATGACCAGCGGAGGTTATAACTGTCGTTATTTAACCTATGATAATATCGTGATATAAAATTGGAGGGGGTTAAATAAAGAAATTGCGGGGGTTCTGACCTCCGCTATTTGTTTTAAGCGACAGTCAACTACCAAATTGCGGAGGTTAAACCGCCACCAAATATCCGCCGCTATATAATAACGGCGGTTTGTCAAACAACCCCCGCAAATTGTTTGCGGCGAACATTATTGCGGGGGTTTCGGAAACCGCCGTAAAAGTATATTGCGGAGGTTTGTGACCGCCGCAATTTGTAGATATAACCTCCACAAATTGAGCGTTTTTTTGTAGTGACACTAGATAATTTTTTGAGTTAAGATGCAAAAATATATTAATATAATTATTAATAATGCCACTTACTTTAAAGAAAGAGAGATATCGTTGATTACATGGCTTTAGATCCTCTACACTGTTATCTTCTACACCGTTATTATAACTTGAATGTAGATGAATTATGTTTCTTGCAAGCTTGCCAATGGCCTAGAACACTATGAGCCTATGAATTATTTTTCCTAAACGTTGAAAAATCTGTTGAACAAATGATATGCGTTTTAATCTCAACTGAGTCTCCTGGGTGCTTTAGAAGTTTCAAATCATAATGTAACTAGGAGATGTATCATGCTTTCTAGACCCAAGGAAATGTATATTGGGTTGGAAAGGCAATATCGAGCTAGAAGCAGCTTCATTCATATTAGTTGGACAAACGATATGTGCTTAATGAAAAAAGAAAATGAGATCAGTACACTTTCAACATACAAAATGTACCAATAATTATAGTTCTGCTAACAAGGAAACTTCGGCAGGGATAACACAACATTAACAATCTCCTCTTAAAGGCTAAAGCAAAGTATCACTATAAATATTTCATTGAATGATAATAATTAGCTGAATAATGAGCCAAGAAGCTAAACTTCCATTAGAGGGGCAACTTCAAAAACAGAAGAGCCAAGAAGATAAAATGTCGAGACTAATTCTGAGACCATATTACTGGTTCAAAATGCTATATGAATTTCATTGGAGCTTTAGTTTGTGTCATGTATGGTTATTATATATGGTATTAATCAGGGATTGAGTACAGGTCTAAGCAAGATTAGTACTCAGTATCGTATGAAGGAGGAGCAGAAGCTGCAACCCTCTGAAGCTCAAATATATTCAGGAATAATTCAACTTCCTTGGAATGTGAAGTCTCTTTGGGGCCTTTTAACTGAAACATACTCTTCCTATTACAGGATACAAAAGGAGGCCTTACTTCATTCTTGCTGGTATGTGATTTAGGTGGCAATAAAAGTTTATGAATTACTTTTTGCATTTTTCAAGATAATTGCTGATCTTAACAATAATGATATCCGATTTGTTTGTATTTAATCATCATCTTTGACTATATATACGATTTCCCAAAGCTGATTAAAAATATATATATAACACAACTGTACATTATGTCATATTTAACATAGCAAGCTATCCGAAGAGTTATATTTTAAAAAGAAGTATTTTAGGGATGGAATAGTAAATTTTTTGGTCAAAACTAAAATGCTTATAAACTGATAAATTAGGGAAAATCAACTTATGGCTTATTTTTTGCTTATAAACACTTAGTTTATAAGTACTTTTAATTTTATCAAACGTATAGATAAAACAAAACGTGTTTATATGCTTGTTTAACCAACTTATAAACTTAGACAAACACCCTCTTGAAAGATATCTCAGGTTCGTTCTAGATTGTGATAATATTAACATATAGTTCGCTCGTTTAATACTACGTGATTTCATGTTAGAGCAACTATCTTTAATACGGGGTTACGTATTACTGTCATGACATACTATATACGGTCAGTATTAAATAAAATTTGGTAAAAGACACTTAAATATGGTAATTTAACGACGAATAGAGTAAACAAATATGAATATAACTAGTCTCTATAAATGTACGTTGCACGCTATCTAATGGCACATGATGATTTAAATATTTATTTATAGAAAGGAACAATAAAATTTAATTAATGAGAGAGATTTTATATGTAACAATACAACAATTATCTAAGTCCCAAAATATTGTAACATTATATTAGCATAATATAATTCAAAATGAATGGACATTATTAGAACTTATACAATTGATCAATTTCAGTCATGTTAAGTAGATATTATATATTATAGTTTAAAGGTATCTAATGTGATGGTATCTTACAGACACTACAAGAAAGTGAACTTTTTGTCACGATATTTAGCGGCGACCTTGTTTATTGCCACAAAAGGTATATTATTTGTTGCAACATATTTTATCGCTACAGTAGGTACACTATTACTGGCGACTCTGTTTAGGTCGCCTCTAATATGTGCTCAATTTGCCATTCTATTTAATACAAAATGTTATTATTCCAAAGTTTAGTGGCAACTCATAAGTAGTCGCCTCTGAAGGGATTCTGTGGCGACCGGGTCGCTACTAAAACTAGGCTTATTTTAATTTTTAAAATAAAAAATTAAACAAGCCCTAATTAAAAAGAAGGAAGCACAACCGTATGTTTCTTTGTTCTCTCTCTTGAAAGTTCTCCATTTTCTCTCATCTCAAATCTGTCAAATTCTGCTCCCAGAATGTGAATCATATGTTACAGATCCGAAATCCTTAATCACTAATTGTGACTCCATCAGGTATATGCCCAAATCTCAAATTCTTTTCGGTGATATATACAGTTAGCCTTAGAAATCTAATTTTTCCTTCATATTATGTGACTCGTTTGAAATTCTACAAGAATAGAAAGAAATTCATACAGAACAGTCGTGTAAAGCCCTTATCTGTGAGGAATCGGCGGATTACCTATTTCGTGATTCTAGATCTTGACAGTCGTTTCTTAGTTCTCTCTTTCTTTGGTAAGATGAAAGTATCTGTTCGAGAGTTTAGACATTTTGGTGTTGTTTTTTTTATTGTGTGTTTGGTATACCATTCCTTTTATTTTTACTGAAATTAACGAGTGGGAAAATGTTCAACTCACAAGAGTATCCCACTTAGTATTGAGAAGTACACAATTGAAAAAGAGATATCGAAGGCTATAGTTTAGATACTTTATTTTGTATTAATTAAAAGTAATTAAATGAGCATATGCTCTCCCTACATGAACGTTATAAAACTATGGTGTAAGAAGAAAGTGCCTACATCCATTTTGATTAATGAAATTATGATAAAGGTGAAGAACAAGTACAATGTCCCCACTTATAAATGATTAATATCTGGTTAGATATAAAGATTTCTTGTCGAGCATAATGCAGATTGAAAGTTACTTAGATGCTAAGCTTAATATGGTATATGTGCTTGGCGTGAAAATTAAATTCATCAGTCATAGATTTGAGAAAGAATATGAGCGCACCTTTCGATTATGCAAGAAAATGTTGAGGAAATAAGTCTAGCAAGCTTAAACATCGGTGTTCCTTCGTCTGGGGAGTTTTGGATCTTCTTCCTTCATTTAAAAAAAAGTGATATTTTCACTTTGCCTTGCCTTTGTTACTGTAATACTCCATGTCAGTATTTATTGAGAAAGGATTACGGTGGGATATTTCGAAGCTATTCTTTGAAGCTACTAAATATACTTTGGGTTTGGTAATCTTAATGGAAACAATTCCCCTTGCCATTAGCTAACCAAAATATGGTTATGTAAGACAAAAAGATTGCAATAGAGGTTAGTATGCTTTATACTTTTTAAAGTTGAAATTCTACACAAATGGATCATCATTGTTTGATTCTTGGTTACTTGTGAAGAAAAACATTTATGTGCTACTGTTTGATTTCTTAACTTAATAATTGATGAAACTGGAAGCATGTCACTTGATTTTAGCATTAAGATAAGGCCTTCATCTCTTATGATTTCATTTATTTCTTGACTTTCACAATTGATGAAACTAGAAGCGTCTCTCTTGGCCATCAAGAATTATTCCTTCAAAAGATTTTCCTAAAGGTCTTTAAATTTTGTTATTAGCTGATTTTCCACGTGAACAAGTTAGTCAATTCTAAGTATGGCTTGGGGAGAATCTGAATGATATGGTATGATTTTACTCTTATTTTGTATCAATTTATATTTGCTATATGATGGTCACATTTTATGAGGATTGGAGTTGGCTTTGACTTTATCCTTAGTATTTGTCGTTGCTAGTTGTTTAATTTGCCGATCACTTTTTAGCCTAAGATACAATCTCTTTATGTTCACTATTCTTTAGTGTGCCCATTTTGTGATCCAGAATGGTGTGGTACTCACTTTTGGCAATCTATGACTACATTAATGGAATTTTGTATGATTGCAGTTAGTTTATTCTATTTGTATCTTATATTTCTTAAACTTCTCGATAGCAGTTGAATCTAAAATATTATTCACTTTGTTTAGAATCTTCATTGATTGTTTTATCCATCAATACAAAACTTTGTTCGTTTCTTTTAGGTCTTTTAGCTATGCATTTCAAGACGTTGTTATGCTATAAAAATCAAACTGAAAAATGATATTAATAATTTGAATAGAAAAAGTAAACTTTCTCCTATTTTGTTTCTAATAAGCTTATTTTGTTGGCATTTAATTATTTTTATTAGCCTCATTGTTGACAGCTTGTTCATGAAGGAGCTTTGCTATGGTTAATTTTTTGTAATACATATATGTGCTAATAGCTATTCAATTCGGTATCTATTAGATATGTGGATTTTAGATGGGCATATACCTAACTCTAACGACCCTTAGATTTTCAATGGGCATATATCGGACTAGAATGAAGCTTTTTTTTCCTTCATTGAAAACTTTTGATAAAGTAATTATCCATTGTGCTTGTAAAAATTATGTGAATGCAGAGATATTTGTGAGCCATGGGATTCTGAGTTCACGGCTTGAGCTTGTCCACAGTCTCAAGACTTCAAGGGAAAATGATGCTAGCCGAGGCAGAACTTGAAGACATTTTATTTTGCTTTCATTTTTGGTTTCATATGTAAAATTAGTATGTTATGAATTTTCAACAGAAGTTTTCTATATAGAAATGTCTTTAATGTTGTCTCTTCTAATGTTATTGGGCTGCTCTGCTAATATAAATTTGTCCACTGATAGCAACATTGTCGCTGTTATTTTTTTTTTTTAAAAATGCATAATACAATTTGTGGCGACTATGGTCATCACTAAACTCAAGCAATTGTGGCGAGACAGTTGCCACTGAAGGTGTAAGTTTTCGTGGCGACTTGTCGCCGCAAATTATCTTTAGCAGTAGCGACCTACCATTTTTAAAGCAAAAATTTGCTTCCTTTTTGGGGCGAGTTAAGTCGCCACAAATATGTATCTATTGTGGCAACCTGGAGGAGTCGTCACAAATAACATTTAGCTACGGGCTTACTTGCAGCAACTGTGACGTCGCCACTGAATATTTTTAGTGGCGACTTTTAGGTGTTTAGTGGCGAGTATGGTCGCTGCAACAAGGTTAATTTCTTGTAGTGAGAACACTTTTTTATAGACGAATTTTTTTGTATATGTTCCCTTATAGTGTTTTGGTTGCTCTATTATAACCAGAACTCTTGTTGCCGATATTAATATTTCTTTTGAAAGCGCAACAATATAGTTATTCGTGCAAGAAATATATTATTGTAAATATATTCTAATATTTAGGATGTTTGTCTTTGTTCTTTGTTTATTATAACTACAAAACATAAGCATACTGAAAATTATTTTCACACAAATTTAAAAGGATATTTTTTTCGGAAGACGAAAGTTAAATTCGGGGATAAACACATATTTAGAAGCATATTGACCAGTATCATAAGTTTTACATGTATGACATTATTGTCAAAATTTGTATATACCTTATGTGTATTATTACATAAGCTATTCAACGAATCTAAGTTTTCAGTAGCTTCTTCAAAATCAATCTATATGCAATGGAGATCAATTTTATATATATATATATATATATATATATATATATATATATATATATATATATATACACACACAACAACAACAACTAACATACGTAAAAATAATGAACTTGACAACAAACATGTACAACAGAAGGTCATTTGGTATTAAAATATTTAAGTAATCTTCTTAATAGTAATTGTTGGTATCATCTTCTATTGTATCAAAACTGAAAAATATTTTATTTTTATCATAAAATTTAGTAATCAACCTTTTATTAATTAGTTCATCAACATATTTATTTGTGTTTTTTTTTTACTATTCTAATTTTTATACATATGTGGCTAATTGTTTTCTTTCTAAATGACTTCTCCAAAAGTGATAACATAGTTAGAAATAAATTTAATAAATTAAAGTGATCACAAAGAGTAAGCTACAATATTTAAAAAATATAGTCTTTTCATCTCCATAAGTTCTTTCTCACTTCACGGAAGTCTTTTGCAATGAAATTCTATACGTATTAGGAAGAATTTCAACTATTTTATTTTCTTTTTACACTTGCAAAATATAATTATTTAACTATTCTTTCTCATCCTCATTCTCTTATGTTGTAAGCCTATGCATACTAATTTATTTCTTTGTTATGGACATTTACGCTCAGTAATATGTTTATACCACTTAATTTCACTTAAAAGGTATAATATACTCTTTCATCAAAAAAAGAAGAGAAAAAGTTAACATTATAATTTAATTAAACAAATAATTCTATAATAAAATTTAAACAATTTAAACTTTAATCAAAATTGAAATTACAAAGAGACGAAGAAGTAATATATCGGTATTATATTCATTTAATCTTGAATAAACATTACATAAAAGTACAGTAAATAAATAAATACAAAAAAAAAAAAAAAAAACTTAGGTTCTCTTTTTGTGAGCATGGCTCGCTTATCTTATTTATACTCTAGACCGCATGTTTAACATTTTTAATTTTCTTTCTACGTCATAAAGTTAACTATGTTTACATGTAAAATTAGAATATAAAAGTATAGCATGACTATAATTAAAATTGAAAAGTTAAAACTCACCTAAAATAGATAAAGAAAAGAGTGTAATATTGCACTTGAAAAATCAACATCTTTAGCATCGCAAGAATCTGCTTCGCACAGTAAAGGCTTTAGCATTATTATCAATAGCATAATTTTTCTAACTCATCAACACAGAGCTATATGGTATTTGCTTTTATTGAATCTTGTCTTGCACCTAATCTTCATAAGTATGTCCATAATTTTTATAATACACAAGTAATTTTTATTTATTGAATATATAGGTCAGAGAATTTAGTGATCTATCTTTAAAGCTCATGTGCTTATTTTTGGTCAAAATATCGGAATGCCTTTAGTTCTTTTTAATAGAATAGTTACTTTCTCTAGAAAATTAGGAATACCTATAGATTTTTGCTTTACTGGAAGAACAACTAATTATTTCTTCTTAAATTAGAGAATACTTCTTGAGAAGCTATTTTCTTTTATATTTAAAGAATTTGTTTATTGCAGAATTTTATTCCTTGTTAATGGGTTATTTCGTTCATGTAATTTAGTTTTTGTTATTAAAAGAATTGCTTCCTTATTGAAAAGTCCGTTTTCATTTTCTTTTACGTTACAGTGATTTACTAAAATAGTAAACGTATTAATGACCTACCCACATGCAATTTAAGATTTTCAAACCAAGATACTAATTTGAAAAGGAAAAATATAACAAATAAAGGGGACATATTTGTCTTTTTCTCTTAAACATTTAAATTAGAGTTATACTAATTAAGCATTATATGACGTTGACTACATCCTCTATTTTTTTATTTGTTAATTTTTATTTTTAATTGCTCGAAAGAGGAATACTTACCATACCAGAAGACCTCTCCTTTTATATTTTAAGTTTGAATTTTGTCTTTGAATCCTTGTAGGTGTCGAAAGAGAAGCATATTAAAATTATATTGTTCTCCAATATAGAATATATATTTGAAGGGTTATTTTAGGCTATTTTTGTCCATCAATAAAATATTCATGCTTTTATAATAATAATAATAATAATAATAATAATAATATATATATATATATATATATATATATATATATATATTTCACATATGTTGTACGGATAGATAGTAAGTTTCATATATTCATGTAATTAAGGAAACAATAATGTCAGGTTGTACGGTGGCGGAATCGTGAGAATTTATATAAGGGGATTCAAAAAGTATTAGTAAATATTTACCATGCATATTAAGAGCTATTATTAGTACACAAAATACCTATCGCTTAAGATGATGCGTGTCTCGACTTGTTCGTTCTAGCTTATGATTACATCCATCGTTTGCTCATTTACTCGCTTATATAATGATGTTACGTAGTAGCACAACTACTTTAATTCAAGATTATGTATTATGGACATAACACGTATGCTATATATAACCAATATTGAATATGTTTGCTATAAAAACACATAAATTTATGGTAAAGATTTAATGACGGATATATTTAATTAAATAATATATCATGCAAAAGAAAGTATGAAGTATCATACACATTGTATGGACTGATAGTAAGTTTCATATGCAGTTAAGGAATGACAATGTCTCCATTAGGAATTTATACAACGTGATTCAAAAACTACTAAAAATATTATTATACTTGGGATTTAAACTTGCGACTTCTAGAGTAATTTTTTAACATCCTTTGCTACATCATTGAAATTGTCTCATATGTCATATCATTAGTTTCATGACATAGTTTAAAAAAATCGTTCTTAACCTACTTATATAGTATAATTCTTCAACAAAGAGAATTCAATTAAATCATTTTCTTCCATCGAACTAGCTCTGCCACTGTGTTGGGTACGAGAAAATTATCGGTTGCAAGGAAAATTAAAATTAATATTATCTGAACAGTTTCTGCCTAGTTTTCTTCGTTTTCATTGGAAATAAGCTAGGTATTATTAATTGGCGAATTGTGTTGTATTAAAAAAATTTAACCCGCTTTACTTCTAGAGAAAATCAAATTAATTAAAGATGTCCAAATGTAAACCGTTTGGTTAGTGTGCGTATAATATTTTAGCATGTACAAATTTTAATTTATTCCTTCTTTTTCGTAAGTACTTGATAATTGCCCACGAAAAAATATTGTTGCCATTTAATTTATTCAATAATAAATTGTTTATATAAAATAAGTTAATGGAAAAGTTGAGACCACCCTCTTTGGGGAGCTTTCAGAAACTATGTGTCTATGCCCTTAAAAACTTATAAGGGAATTGCCCTTATGAGAGAATAATCTCTCTTTTTCCAAACATGCCTTTCTTTTCTCTTCGTAATACTACATACGACTATGATATATATACATTAACTAGCTACTTGGCTGTTTTTTAAAACAGAATCATGTGGAGAGATATCAACTTCCACAAAAAGCGTGTAGTCTATCGTTACATTATAAATATTACAGCTCCTTATTTTTTATATTTCAAAAATAGTTCTTAAGGGTGTCCGCCCATATTGTTTCATTGGCGAATATCGGAGGAATTACCAAAAAGTTTATTGTTATTTCTGCCATCTAGCGTCTCTCAGAGTTAAACTTTCGGTACATTTTATTAGTTGGCCTATGAGAGAGAAAAAATAATATTTTTGTCAAGCTTTTTCATTTTAATTAATTAGCTGAGATTCTCACAAGGTTATACCAAGCGAGAATCTCACGATTCAGCATAGATTATTGGTAATGGACTTAGAGATCGTGAGAAAGAGGGCCGTGTATAGTCAACCCAGGATCGAGTGTGATGCTTTGACTAGTGAGGTTGTTGGCTATGGGAAACGGAGGGGCAGTGGGGACACGAGCTATGTGTTGACCTTGACAGCGGACTATATTAGAGTAGCTGCGAGAGATGTGATAGGGGTCTAGAACACTACAAAAAAGAAACTGGAATTAGCTATGAACGTCGTCGGTAATCCATCGCTAAATCGCGCGTAGCTAGCAGAATTTCTAGATAATATGTCGCTAAATGATATTAGCTATGGCTTTTTCTGTTTAGCTACAGAATTTGTCCGTCACTAAAACGAGATTTTTTTTTAATAGTGAAGGATTTCTCTGGCGGCCAAGGTGATTTGTGGTAGAGTATGGAGGTACAAGAGAAAGCGGAAGCCAAGAAAGAGGCGTACTCGGCGCTTATAAAGAGTATGGATGAGGAGGCGAATAGGAGGAACAGAGAGGGATATAGTTGGGCATTTGTATAAAGAGCTTGGGGCCAAAGGCGGGGACTAGAAGTTATAAAGGCTCATAGTTTATATAAGTCCACTAAACTATAGAGTACTAGGTCCTCTATGAGTTTTCGCTGAGAATACTAATAAACAGTAAGTAAAATTGACAGGGAGTTTTAAGTGGAAAAATCCCTGCTCAAGGGGATACAAAATTACGACCTACACTGATAGAATTTCCACTTCACTATGAGCAACTTTTAAATTATAACCTATGCAATATAGGAATAAAAATTGTAATCCCTCACTAACTCGTAATACACCAATTACAAGCCACTTTGCACTACACCTATTACAAAGACTTCAACTCATGACTAATCTAGTCACGACACAAACACAAGTTTATGGTTTTACAAAGGGATTCCTAAGCAACGATTCTAGCTAGCAATTTAGGAATTACAATGAAGAACAATTATAAATTTACAACTCAACTAAGGACAACAAAATATTGGATTTAGGAACTGGTTCATAGTATCGTTAAACTTTGTTCTTGAGGCTTTTGAGAATTAAATTCGCTGTCTTTGAAGGCTTGAATGCTTGAAGTGAATTCTGAAGTGTTCAAGTGATGTTTTGTTGTAATACTCTTGTTAATAAACCTTTGATGACATCACTTGAATGATGTACGAACTTGGTTGGTCAAAGGACAAGTGACTCCATAACTACTGCACTGTGTGCACTGTTTCTATGGCAGTCACTTTTCAGTTGTGCACAGTTGACTTGCATACCTCTGTTAGGGAAAAATAAGGGATCAAGTTTCTCTATTTTATACACTTGCAGCAGTTCACATTAGCTGGAGTCTTGGTTGGAATCCGTTCATTAGCAATGTGTACCGAGTATCACGTTCCCTGTCTGGTTCTTGGCAGTAAGTTTTGTCAGGTCATCAAAACGTAAGGCAAAAATATTTAAAACCCATCAAAGGCTAGCCAAGGTGAGAGAGAGGAAGGCCCGTGATCTAGATCAAGTTAAGTGTATTAAAGATAAGTAAGGTAGAGTTTTGATTGAAGAGGCTCAGATTAGACGAAGATGGCAGACATATTTCCCTAAACTCCTGAACAAAGAGCGTGATAGGGACATTGTGCTAGGCAACTTGGAGCACTCCGAGATTCACCAGTTTTTCAGGTATTGTATGTGCATAAGTGTAGAGGAGGTCGATGGGGCTATGTGTAAGATGGACAGGGTAAAGCTATTGGGTCAGATTAGATACCCATGAAATTTTAGAATAATGTGGGTAGGGCAGGTTTGGAGTGGCTCACTAGGTCGTTTAATGTCATTTTTAGGATAAAGAAGATGCCCGATAAATGGAGGTGGAGTATGATGATTCCTCTGTATACAAACAAGGGCGATATCCAAAGTTGCAACAATTATAGGGGTATTAAGCTATTAATCCAGACTATGAATGTTTGAAAAAGGGTGGTTGAAGTGAGGGTAAGACTAGTATGTCCATTTCTGAGAACCAGGTTGGTTTTATGCCGGGGAATTTGACTCTAGAAGTCATTCACATTGTGAGGAGCTTGGTGGGGTGGTATAGGGAGATGAAGAAGAAATTGCAAATGATGTTTATTGACTTAGAGAAAGCATATGACAAAGTCTCGAGAGAGGTGCTCTGACGATGCTTGGAGACTAAAGGGGTCCTAGTAGTCTATATTATGGTGATTAAGAACATATATGATGAAGCTAAGACTCATGTTAGGGTAGCTGTAGGAGACTTGGAACATTTTCCGATTATAATGGGGTTGCACCAGGGATCGGTTCTTAGTCCATTCCTTTTTTACTTGGTGATGGATGCATTGATGAGACATATTCAAGGTGAGGTGCCATAGTGTAGGTTATTTAATGATGATGTAATTTTAATTGACGAGATACAGGTGGTGTTAACGAGAAGCTGGAGGTTTAGAGGAAGAACCTAAAGTCTATGGGTTTCTAGTTGAGCAGGACAAGACGAAATACTTAGAGTGCAAGTTCAACAATGGTATATACCCAGGAAGGGGATATGGAGGTAAGTTTGATACGTAAGTTGTCCCCCAAAAGAGGCGGTTTCAAGTATCTTGGATCTATAATACAAGGTAATGGGGATATCAATGAAGATGTCATGCATCGTATCGGTGTATGATTGCTAAAATGGAGGCTTGCTTCCTGTGTATTGTGTGATAGGAATATGCCGCTGAGACTTAAAGGTAAGTTCTCCAATGTTGTAGTTAGACCGAATATTTTTGTATGCAGTAGAGTATTGACCGGTCAAGAATTATCATGCCCAGAAGCTAAAAGTAGCTGAGATGACAATGTTAAGGTGGATGTGTGGGCATATCCGGTTGGATAAGATTCGGAATAGAGTTATTCGGAAAAAAGTAGGAGTGGCCAATGTGGAGGATAAGATGCGAGAGGCGATGTTGAGATGGTTCGGGCATGTTAAGAGAAGTATAGAAGCCTAAGTTAGAAGGTGCGATCGGTTAGCTTCGGTAGGTAGCATGAGGGGTAGAGGTAGGCCTAAGAAGTCTTGGGCGAGGATATTAGGCGGGACATAGCACATTTGGAGCTGACTGAGGACATGACCCTAGACAAGAGGGCGTGGAGGTCAAAGATTAGGATAGAAGGTTCGTAGGTAGTCAAGCATTTCTATTTGTCTTACTCGGTTCTCTAGCATTAGTGTTAGACAGTTAGTATGATATTTTTTATACATAGATTGCTATTACTACCTAGAGTTTGACTGCATTCTTGGATTCGATCTTATATCATCTTGCTATTATTCCTACTTGTTGAAATTACCTTTTCTTTTTCACTTGTTCTCTAGCCGATGGTCTATCGGAAACCGCCTTTCTGCCCTTCCAGGGGTGTAAGGCTGCGTACATCTCATACCCCCCATATTTCATTTGTAGGAAACTGTTGGATTTTTTTTTTTTTTTTTTGTTATTTGAATGGTCAAGTAACATTACTTTTATTCTACTAAAATAAATTAATTACTTTTTATGTAAATACAGCATTCAAATGTTTGTTTGTAGCGTTTGGGGGATGGGGAGCGTGAAGAAATTAAACCAACGCAATGCTTATGGTGAACATTATATTGCTTCATAGTTTTTCCTTAAAAGGTGCAATCACAAATTAGATTTAAAATTCAAATAAAGAAATTTAGTCAAATCTTAGATTCTCTTTATAAATTCAATAAAATAGTTCCATAATTTTCTTATATCATTAATATCGAAATTCTGTATTAGTCAAGTTTTGACTTGGCTGTTCACACGATAATGTCCAAATTTGGCCGTAGCCAGATAGATTATAATTAATTAATTTATCTAATATATAGAGCTATATTTGGTTTTATAATGATTTTTAAATGTTTAGATTAGATCCTCTTTTATTTTCAACAAGTGTACACTAATTAATGACTAGGCTCTTCTTGTATTTTTGTGGGGATTAGTAACTACAACTATAAGCAAATCTAATTACAAGTATCTATTAAATGAAATACCGTTGTAATTTTTGCTTGACAGAGTGTATATAATAACATCTATATTGTTGTAAATCATCATATTCTATAGAGGCGCCTTGTAAAAGGTATGAAGGTTTACATTTCCTCCCTTTTTTTTAATAGACATTTGTAATGAATTTATTTTTTGTGTGTGATACTGCTATTTGTCTCTTAAAATCATCAAGTATAATAAAATATTTGTGACTTTTTGTTATCAGATCGACAAGTTTAATTTGAAAATGAGTTTTTCTGCTGGTGCTAGCAATTTGGTCCAAGGTAAATTTATTAACTCTAGACTTTAGATTGATATACGCTTATTATTTTAATTATAAAATTCTTATGACTTGGTGGAATGTTGTGGTTTCATTCCGTGGTGTTGGGTTCACTTTGGTTGTTTGTTTATTTATTTATTTTATATTCGTGTACTTGTTACATCTTTTCTATAAATCAGATGTCTATTAAGATTTACTCTAAAGATCAAGGCACGATCTGAGAAATAAAGTTTTAAAAAAAAATGTTTCTAATTAATATATAAAAGGGTAACACTTTGTGTTTGAGTTCCACCTTTTTGAATGGAAAAATGAATTTCTAGATCTTAAATCAAAGGCCAAAAATGAGTTAGATCTATTAAAATACCCTTTAAAATGGTAAAAACGTCCTTCAACTATAAGGGACAACTAGATGTTTTATCAAGCAAAAAGTGGGAATTAAATACCTAAAATTACCCAATAAAAAGTGGTGTATAGAAATGAGTAGTACTCCTAATGTTTTGAGTTAAGGAAATAATACCTTTTGAAAACCTAATTATTCTACACGAAATTGGCTAGTTGAAAAAATTCAATACTAGTACTATCATTTTTTTTATACAAAAAAGTATATGTTACAATTCATAATAATTGAGGGGTTTTTCTCCTTTTTATATTCAAAATACATATAACGAACCAACTCATTTTTGCCGTTGATTATTTATAATCACTGGATTTGTTAGCCTACAAACAAAAAGTAAAAAGGTTGAGAGAGATAAGTGTAAATTAATTTACTCTATATAAAAAGATATACAAAATTAGTTTTTTTTCTGTGTGTGTGAGGCATTCCACAAACTGTTATTTCCTATCACGTAAATTAGTGTTTGCGATGTCTCCCACTCCCCATTTCTCTCGTATGTACAGTTATTGTTCATAAACTTACTTTCTAGAACACACGTAGTTCTAAAGATCATAAACAAAGAAGATTATAACTTTAAATTTTAAAAACAAAGAATTATTAGTATATTTCTGGTTCGCTAATTCTATTTCTTTAGAATAAGAAATGTTATTGCTTGAAAAGTTTTGATAATCTAATTGTTTTTTTTAACCTTTATTTTGATGACTAGGTTCCAGTGGAATCGTCACTATCAGCTCTGATCATGAAGGTGAATCATCAAAAACTAATGGGTTGACAAGTGTTGCTGATAATGAGGTAAGTATTTATATATATAATTTTATCATGACTTGAACTCTCTTGTTAATATAGTCATACCTTGACAAATATAGTCAATTGTGTGCTAATTAGTGAAAAAAGATTTACATCTGAGTTTGAATCTTTAGATTAAAGAGCGTTTTAGTTTGCGAATAATTAAAATAGAACATCGTTTAGTCTTTGATACATTTAATAAACTCGTTCTTAAAAATTTAAATAGGTTTTTGCTCTATTTAATGAATTCATTCTTAAAAGAATAGGGTTTTGCTCCATTTCTAGTTGAGATGATTAATTGTAAGGTTAATGCAACGAATCTCGGCGCTAAACAAATAGCGCACGAATTCAACTTGAGAATAAGCAAGAAAATGAACTTGATCTTTTTAAAAATGAAGTTTGCCCATCAAATTGAAATATCTAAAGCCATATCAATTTCTAAGTGGGATCAAACTTGGACTATCTTCCTCTGTGCAATAATAAGAACAATAATAAACTCAGAATAATTTTATAAGTGGGTTTCGAGAGAGTAGTGTATACACAAATTTTACCCTTACGTTATAAAGGTAGAGAAGTTGTTTCCGACCCTCAACTCGAGGAATAAAAACATTTTTCTCTACCTTGTCCTTTATTTCCTCTACCTCTTCCGAAATATTTCCGTGTCTTTTATGCTTGAAAAACTATAACTGGTCAGTTTGCAGTTGTTCACCATCTATTCCCCTCTCATTATCAAACACTCCTTAATCATTGACACTTGAGTTATGTTTCCTTTTTAATCCCTACCCAGTGTCTAATACATGCTTTAAAACCTAACTAATTTGAATTCGCGTAGGGAAGTCCCGCTTTGGGGATCAAACCCTTCCTGTCAAAGGGCCAACAACTCGAAGTCGATACCTATCATAAGGACGATGGAATACTTACACCCCACCAAAACCTTTGATAGTTCGATAGGTCGGACCTCGGTCTTGACTTGAATTAAAGTTGGATATGGTGGGGTTTTTCCGCTGTTCTTAGGGTATTGCGTTTACTTCCTAATTCCTAACAAAGCTTATAACTGTACAACCTTCATCCAAGGGCTTGTGTATAGCTGCAAGGCTATTACACATTCCTTTGAATTCCTTGAAGTATTTGTGACCACTGCTTTTTTTCGTTTTGGCGCTAAGCAATTGTTGCTTCACTAGAGACTCCTTTTCCTTTGCTGACATGTAGGTAGTTGTCCTCAAACCATACAACAACAATTACATATACCCAATGTAATTATACAATTAGGGTCTGGAAAATGATAGTATATATGCAGACCTTATCCATATCTTGTGTTAGATAGAAAGATTATTTCCGATAAACCCTTGTATCAACTTTTAATATCAAGCGGAGTCAAAGGCGCCTCAACCAGCAAAGGGGGACAACCATGCCAATCCAAGCACATTAAAAGTGTGCCCACTCTACCCTTCTTTCTTTACCCTAGACTTCGTTCTTCAAGGAGACCAGCTCAGACATAGACCAAATTAGAGGCCTAAACTCTTGAGTAAATTGCCCATAAAAAGAAGCTTACTTCAAGATCTGACTCCACCCGTGTAGGAGTTCGAGAAGGCCAGGAGTAAACAAAGAGCGAAAAACAAAGCAACTTTAAAAAAATAATAGTATTGAAAGTGCCATGTTGGAAATAGTGGAGAAGAAAATATTAACAACAACAAATAAAAATAATAAGATAGCCAACGTAAAGGAAACAACAGGTAACATGAGAAATTATAGAATAGGATAATGCGAGAATAATACTAATATGCCGATTTATATAAGGAGGAGCAAATAAGGTGCTCCAAACTGTTGTCACGCCTCTTCCATACAGGGGCGGAGTTAGCCTTTTGCTTACGGGTTCGATCGAACTCAGTAGCTTTGGACCAAATCCTATATTTATCTTATGAAATCCGTTAAATATATTTAAGTTGTTAATTTAGAACTCAATAACTTAAAATAACTAGAATCCTGAACCCGTGGATTTAAAATCCTATCTCCGCCTCTACTTCCTCAGGAAAGTGAGACGTTGCTCCTCCACTACCTACTAACCTTCCACCATAACCCTCGGCCTCCAATGAATACTTTCTTATCTAGGATCATGTTCTCGATAAGCTGAGATGAGTCATGTCCTATCTAATCACCTCACGTCATACTTCTTCGATCCATGCACATTCTCCTCTTCTTAGACCTACTATTGTCAAACCTCTCACTCCTCCTTACTTACTTAGGCATGCATTTATGAGCGGATTCTTATTAGCACACTCCTTCCACGCTGAATATTTTAATTGGTATCGGATTTTCTTCTCCTTTTTCATTGATGTCAATAGTAGGAAAGGTATCGCCAATCACAAATATTTTACCTTCAATATCTCTGTAAGCTGTAGCATTTAAATTCTTCATATATAGTAGTTGGAGGCTTTTAAATTGATAGGACTAAGCCTGATGAGTTGATGGAATAATGAAAGTGATAAAGTCAAAGAAATGATGGTAAATGAAGCTCATGTTTGGGAATTGTGATTATAATAAAACTTCAAGACAATGTGCTTTGTCTTGAGCCTAAGGCTCCTATACCTCGGTGAAGATTTAAACAGTAATAAAAACTAATTACTGTAGGAAGTAATTTGGAGGAATATTTTTCTCCAAACTAATTACTGTGGAGATCTATACATTCTTCAACTTTTCCCATATTTAATCTTTTTCGGATCAATCTTTTGAAACCTACATACATCTTCCATGTTTCTGCTAATGCTGCATTATAAGTTCTTTACTATAACACTTTAAGTTTAATTAATGTAACTATCAACTATACTCTACTTGCAATTGCATGTGCTCTAATTCTGTAATAAGCATATTACAAACTATTTGCATGCGGGTATAAAGTTGTACATGTGTTTTATTTTTTGGGTGTGTTTGCCGTTTGGTACGAGGGAAATATTTTCAAGTTTTTCATATTTTATTGACTTAAATATTTTTAATCATTCGCCAATTGGAGTACTTTCGTTAGAAAATATATTTCAAAACTTTTTTTCTACCTTCCTCATCTCACTCTCCACCCACCAGCACCTCCATGCACCCTCTACCCTCCACCATACCCTTTCAAAAAAAAAAAATTCTACTACCTAATCAAACACTAGAAAATAAATAAAAGGACCACTTATTTTTTAAGAAAATATTTTCCTTCCCACCAAACACACTTTGTTATCAGTTGCTAAAAATATTACTATTTATAACTACTTGGATTGTTTGGAAAACTCACGTGCTCAAAATAGCACCTCCACCACCTGTAATGACTTTTAGTATTTAAATTTTATATTTGTCCTTTGGCTTGATAAAAAACAAGAATCAAAATTTAAAAAAAAAAAAAAAAAAAAAAAAGAAGAAGAAGAAATAAATCACTTTATTTTCCAGATATTTTTTCACTGTATTTCCTATGATTATCCATAGTAGTAACAGAAATTTTATGTAACCATGATTAAACAAAGTGAAGCAAAAAAGCTAAAAATATATACATTTTACTTTGACAGTCAATTCTCCGATTCGTCAACTTTAGCGACGAAGCTGAACCGGAAGACATTACCAGCAAACCAGTTGCCTCTGAGCCTCCAAGAAAGCACATGATTGGTTTTCCTCCATCAAGGTAAATGCACGCACTTACATTTATAATCTTAATTTTTTTAAAGCTTAATTATCACATTTTTTTAATTTAATTTTGTGTTGTTAATTTGGTACGTTATTATAGGAGACCTGACGCAGGGAAAATGCCCGCGTCAGCTGGAGAAAAATCAGAAGCAAGTCCGAAGAAACCTTACAGAGCACTGATGATGAGAGCTATTAATGATTTTGAAGTTAGGAAGGAAAAGAAGAAAAGAGCCAAGAAGTCATCAAACATGAAAAGGAAAAGAGCAGCAAAGTGAATCCCTTAATTAATTCTTCGGAGAAAACTATAATTATAGATTCTAAATTACCGAAGAATTAGTTTGTTGTTTTGTTTGTCTGTTTTGCATGCGGATGATAATTACTGCTTTCATCGGATCTTGATTATCCTTTTTGTGACCTTTGAAGTCATGGAACTCATGTTGTTGTTGGTCAGTTAAACTTTTATCTTTATCATCAGATTGTGTTTTGGAAATTACTTGTGTTTTGCCAATTAAGTAGTTTGTGTTTTGATTAATTTTTTCAAAAGTATGTTTGAGCCAGATAAAGAGTATGTTTGGCCATGCTTCTAAAATGAACTTATTCTGAAAAATATTTTTCTCAAAATTGCTTTTCAAAAAAGTATTTTTGGTGAAAACTAATTTATATTTGGGTATATAATCTGAAAAACACTTTTAAACAACAATTAGTGTTTCATCAAGTTTTTAAAAAGTATTTTTAGATGTATTTTTTTCAAATATGCTTTTCAAAAAAGTGGTTTGGGGAGACTATTTTTTTTGCTTCTCAAAAATATCTTTGTTACTTCTAAAAATTTTGCCAAATACCTTAATTTAGCCCAAGAGCAGCCGCGCACTACCACTTTAATTATAATATATAAAATAGCCTTTTAAACCAAACATGAAAAAGGATAATAAAGAAAGTGTTGTAAAATAAAAGCAATGCAGTAAAATGTAAATAAGAAGAGATAGAAAGAATGGAGAAGAGTTTTGTTCTTTCACTTTGGTGTATTTTTCCATTGCAATTATATGGCCTTTTATAGGCATAAAAAGCAAAGAAAATTAACATAAAATAGGAGATTTAATGTTTCAATTATTCACAACATGGGCATCCAATGTAGTATCCAATGTAGCATCCAATGTACAAATTATTCATAACACTCCCCCTTGGATGTCCATGTAACATAATGTGTCTCACTAAGAACTTACAAAAAAAATATTGGGATGTACATAGTTATTTATAATACATTGCTTGCTGCCTCATTAAAAACCTTACTAAGGAAAACCCAGTGGGACAAAACCTTGGTTAAGGAAAAGAGTGCAGCATGTACTTACTCCCCCGATGAAAAATCACTTAATGTTTCGAAGACGACGCATTCCAATCTTATATATCAGCTTTTCAAATATTGAGGTTGGTAATGCCTTAGTGAACGGATCAGCCAAATTATCACTTGAACGAACTTGTTGTACATCTATTTCACCACTCTTCTGAAGATCATGAGTGAAAAAGAATTTCGGTGAAATGTGTTTTGTTCGATCTCCTTTGATATATCCTCCTTTCAATTGAGCTATGCATGCAGCATTGTCTTCATACAATATTGTTGGAATATTCTCTTTCGAAGAAAGACCACATGTTTGTTGAATGTGTTGAGTTATAGATCTTAACCAAACGCATTCTCGACTTGCTTCATGAATGGCTATTATCTCTGCATGATTTGAAGAAGTAGCAACCATAGTTTGTTTTGTCGAACGCCATGATATGGCCGTACCTCCACTTGTAAATAAATAGCTTGTCTCAGATCGACCTTTGTGTGGATCAGACAAATATCCTGCATCTGCATAACCAATCAATGATGGCTTGGATTCATTTGAATAAAAAAAAACCCATATCAATGGTCCCTTGGAGATATCTAAATGTATGTTTAATACCATTCTAGTGTCTTTGTGTTGGCGAAGTACTAAATCTTGCCAATAAACTTACCGAGAAAGCTATATCTGGTCGGGAATTATTAGCAAGATACATTAATGCCCCAATTGCACTAAGATATGGTACTTCGGCACCAAGAAGCTCTTCTTCATTTTCATGAGGTCGGAATGGATCTTTCTTTATATCAAGTGATCTCACAACCATCGGGGTACTCAATGGATGTGCTTTATCCATATAGAATCGCTTTAAAATCTTTTCGGTGTATGTTGATTGATGGACAAATATTCCATCTTTCATATACTCAATTTGTAGACCAAGACAAAATTTTGTCTTTCCAAGATCTTTCATTTCAAATTCTTTCTTCAAACAGTCTATTATTTTTGGAAGCTCCCCAGGAGTTCCAATGATATTTAAATCATCAACATATACGGCGATTATAACAAATTCAGATCCAGACCTTTTTATAAAGACACAGGGACAAATTGGATCATTCTTGTACCCTTCTTTCAACAAGTATTCACCCAGACGATTGTACCACATACGACCTGATTGTTTCAATCCGTACAAAGATTTCTGAAGCTTTATTGAACAAGTTTCTTGAAAACCTTTATATGCTTCCGGCACTTTAAATCCCTCAGGTACTTTCATAAAAATTTCGTTGTCTAATGATCCATACAAATAGGCTGTAACAACATCCATTAGATGCATATCAAGTTTTTCTTGCACTGCCATATTTATGAGATACCTGAAGGTGATAGCATCCACTACAGGAGAATATGTTTCCATATAATCAATTCCAGGCCTTTGGGAAAACCCTTGTGCCACAAGTCGTGCTTTATATCTAACGACTTCATTTTTATCATTTTATTTTCGCACAAAAACCCATTTATACCCTACTGGCTTTATGCCTTCAAGCGTTCGAACTATGAGGCTGAAGACTTTACGTTTTCCAAGTGAAGTTAACTCTGCCTGGATAGCATCTTTCCATTTTGGCCAATCATTTCTCTGTCTACATTCATTGACAGATTTTGGTTCAAGATCCTCATCTTGTTGCATTATTTCAATAGCAACATTATAAGCAAAAATGTTATCGATAACAATATTATTTCGGTTCCATCTTTTCCCGATTGAGACGTAACTTATTGATATCTCTTCATTTTTATTATTTTCAGGTACGTAGACCTCCCCCAAGGTCTTATCATTTGTTACATCTTGGGGCTCTTCTTGAGCCACTACCTCTGTGTTATGTTTACTTTGATCACTTGCTCATTTTCTTCTTCGAGGATTTTTGTCTTTAGAACCGATTGGTCTACCACGTTTCAAGCAAGGCTTAGGCTCATTTGCTTTAATTAATTGTCCTTCCGGGATATCAACTCGTATTGGAGCATTAGCAGCTGGAATATGTGACTTAGTCACCCTTGGTAGGTTAGTGAATGCATCTGGCAATTGATTTGCAATATTTTGCTAATGAATAATCTTTTGAACCTCTTGCTCACATTGATTTGTTCGAGGATCTAAATGAGACAGTGATAATGCATTCCAATCTATCTTCATTTTCAGATGCTTATTTTCTCCCCCTAATGTTGGATATACTGATTCATCAAATTGGCAATCAGAAAATCTTGCCGTAAATAAATCTCCAGTCATTGGCTTTAGATATTTTATAATAGAAGGAGATTCATATCCAACATATATCCCCAACCTTCTTTGGGGACCCATCTTTGTGCGTTGTGGTGGAGCAATTGGAACATATGTCGCACAACCAAAGATCCTAAGATGGGAAATATTTGGCTCCCGACCAAAAGCCAACTGCAATGGGGAGACTTTATGATAACTTGTGGGCCTTATCCGCATAAGTGCTGCTGCGTGCAAAATAGCATGACCCCATACTGAAATGGGAAGTTTTGTTCTCATAAGCATTGGTCTAGCAATTAATTGGAGGCGTTTGATCAATGATTATGCTAGACCATTTTGTGTATGAACATGAGCAACCGGATGCTCAATTGTTATCCCAGTTGAAATACAATACTCATTAAAGGCTTGGGATGTAAACTCACCAGCATTGTCAAGACGAATTGTCTTTATTGCATAATCTGGAAATTATGCTCTTAACTTTATTATTTGAGCCAACAATCTCGCAAATGCCATATTGCGAGTTGATAGTAAACACACATGTGACCATCTTGTAGATGCATCTACCAAAATCATATAATATTTGAATGGTCCTCATGGAGGGTGAATGGGCCCACATATATCACCCTGTATACGTTCCAGAAATGCAGGGGATTCCATCTTAACTTTAATAGTTGATGGTCTAATAATTAATTTTCCTTGAGAACATGCAGCACGAGAGAATTCCTTAAATTGAAGAATCTTTTGATTCTTCATTGCATGTCCATGTGAATTCTCAATTATTTTACGCATCATATTAGAACCAGGATGGCCCAATCGGTCATGCCAAATAATAAAATTAGCTTGATTAGTAAACTTCTCATTTACTACGGCATGTGTTTCAATCCTGCTAATACTTGTATAGTACAAGCCGGAGGAAAGAGCATGTAACATTTCAAGCACATATTTCTTACCGGACATTATTGTAGTAATATAAAGATATTCAATCTTTTCATTATTGGTAGTCTCAATATGATAGTCATTTTGGCGAATATCTTTGAAACTTAATAAGTTTCTTTGAGATTTACTACAATATAGTGCTTCATCAATAGCCAAATTTGTTCCTCCTGGTAGTAATAAATTGGCTCTTCCAGAACCTTCAATTAATCTTGTACTACCGAATTTATTGTATTAATATCCGCTTCTTTCATTACCAAATAAGAGAAATATCTCTTATCTTTTATAATAGTGTGTGTTGTAGCACTATCCAGAAGACATATATCATCTTTATTAATCTTGAGTCCAAGTGAAGACTGGGGAATGTTCATATTCTTCATAAAAAAAAAGGACAAATAATACATTATAAGAAATATGAAAGTCAAGCAAACAAAAAAACATTAAGAAATACATTAGGAATGTAGAAAACTAGCAACACATGATGCATTAGGAAAATATACTCAAGAAAAATAAACTAGTTGCAAACATAAAAATAACAACTTTTATAGCTTCATTCCCCAGTAAGATGATTAGTTCTTCAGTCAATATCCTCAAAGAAGTCTCCAACTTCTAAATGAGTAATATTTGTTAGGCCTTCAAAATCATCATCTTTATATGCAAGATGTGCCTTAGAATCACATTTATTTGAGGGACCTGCTTCATCATCATTATTTTGAAAGGTCAAGTGTGCCTCCGCATTATTTTCCCTTTTCTTGAGAGAGGCTTGATAAAGTTTAACAAAATGCTCTGGCGTACGACAAATGCGTGCCCAATGACCTCTCATACCACATCGGTGACACATACTAGCTTTACCTTTTGAATAATTAATTTGAGAACCCTTATTGTTCTCCAATTTATTTCCACCATAATGACGATAATTGTTTCGCGCCCTGCCACGTCCACGTTTACGATCATGTCCACGACCACGGTAATTATTTTGTTTTCTTTCAAACTTATCATATGTTGCTACAACATTCACTTCCGGAAATGGAGCTGACTCAGTGGGACGGGCTTTATGATTTTTCATTAACAGAGTATTATTCTGCTCAGCCACGAGTAGGCATGTGATTAACTCAGAATATTTCTTAAAACCTTTTTCACGGTATTGTTGTTGTAGCACCACATTTGAAGCGTGAAAAGTAGAAAATATTTTTTCCAATAAGTCCTCATCTGTGATAGTGTCTCCACATAATTTTAATAGAGAACTTACTTTAAAGATAGCAGAATTATACTCACTTTCGGTTTTAAAGTCTTGCAACCTTAAATGTATCCACTCATACCGAGCTTTCGGTAATACCGTAAGTTTTAGGTGGTCATATCGATCCTTTAAACTAATCCATTATTCAAGTGGATCTTTTACAGTTAAATATTCAGTTTTTAACCCTTCATGTAGATGATGACGAAGAAAAATCATGGCCTTCACTTTATCCTGATTTGATGCTTCATTTCTTTGTATAATAGTATTTCCAAGACCTTTAGCGTTAAGGTGAATTTCAGCATCAAGAAATGATAAATAGTTCCTCCCGGTGATGTCAAGTGCAACAAATTCAAGTTTTGATAAGTTTGACATAGTGAAAACTATCATAAAAGATGAATAAGTTAGAGAAATAATTAAATAATTAATGATAACAAAACGATTTAGATAAAAGAAATAAAAATAGAACTATATCATGTTAACAATCTACTATTTTTTTTTTCATAAAGTAGAAGCTTTTCACTTTATATTATTGATATATATGTGTTAATAGAATTGAACGTGAGTAACATTATTTATGTCCCAATAAATATAAAGCAATTAAACTATAAAATTATTACTTATCAGTTCATTTCTCACTGTTAGAATATTTAAACAAATGGAAATGCAATTATTAGTAATGTGCATGAATTTAATTAGAAATTTAAATATCAAAGTAATGTTGACAACAAATAAGTGAAGTACTAAAATAAATACTCAACTTTGAACATGTTATTAGTTGTAGTGAATATATAATGTATACACAACATACATATGCATACATGATAAACAAAAATGTGAAACAGACGAAAAAAAAGGAAACAACAACATGAATTATGTAAATTATCAAATATTGCAAAGAAAAATTTGGGTTGTAAGAGTTAAACATATGATATGTACCGCGATAAAAAAAATTATTATAATGATACATACCTTAATCAAATATGGCTCAACTTAGCGGGAGTTAAGAATAAAATTAGAGCTTCGTGCTGATAACGTGTTGTAAAATAAAAGCAATGCAGTAAAATGTAAATAAGAAGAGATAGAAAGAAGGGAGAAGAGTTTTGTTCTTTCACTTTGGTGTATTTTTCCATTGCAATTACATGGCCTTTTATAGGCATAAAAAACAAAGAAGATTGACATAAAATAGGAGATTTAATCTTTCAATTATTCACAACATGGGCATCCAATATAGTATCCAATGTAGCATCCAATGTACAAATTATTCATAACACTTTTGCTTTTAAAAGAACCTATTTTTTCAGTTTCTTCCCGACGGTAGAAAAATAGCTTTACTACTATTCAGAAGAACGTACTTCTTTCAAAAACTTGGCCATACATCTCTCCAAATAAGCACTACTAGTTTCCTAGAAATTTGACAGGTTAACTATTATAAGTCAAAAACTATACTATGTGTTTTCTGATTTTTCAACTTCCCTTCTGTTTAGAGTTTTTATATAATGTTCTTTTCTCTCTCCCCCTCTGCAGTAGAACAAATTAAAATTCTCTAGGTCCCAAGTTCTTGAGAAGAAGGCATGCATGAACACACATTTGTGAGATTTTAATCAGGAAACACACCTGAAGGAAATAGTTTTAAACCATACCTGCTTATTTCAAGGCAAACGTAACTTACTCTAAAAGTCATCATAGTATTATATACCATCACACAAAATGTTTTATATATATATATCAAAATTATGAGATCTAGGAAGGTTCACCACTCACCAGTTGATTTGCCATGACGAAACAAATGGAACAAATACTAAGTACTGTATAAGCTTACATAGTTACCCATGTAAGTTGTAGCAAGTTTAAAATTTTAAAACCAGGTTTTTATAGTTTACTATTTCTTCATTAAATGTACGATAGAAAAAAATTTCAAAGTGAAAAAAATGTTCAAGAATAGTTTTAACAAGAAAAATTACAAATAGATGAAAATAGTAGGGGATAATAAAGGGCTAATAACGTGCTATAATTCATAGTTTAGCACATGATATGCCTTTCATTTTACATGCTTTAATGATAAATTACACTTTAACTGTGCACAATAGAGTTTATTTTATGTGTAGGTGAATTGAAGATGAAAGAAGAGCAAAAGAGATACTTAAACGTTGAAAGTGTGCTCGAGAACAGTGTAAAGAAGAGGTCAGGCAAAGGCCAGGCTGAACCAGGCTTTAGCCTGGCGAGGCCAGGCTTAGGCTGGCGTTAGGCTGCTGACGCCACGCCTGGGGCCAGGTCCAGTCCGAGTTTTGAAGACTTAATTCGTCTCCTAGTTTGACTAGGACTTGGCCTACATGTATAAATAGACTTAAAACACCAATTTTGAGGGAGAGATTGAGATTGGACGGACGGAGACTAATATTAGACCGGAGATTCGACCTAAGGAGGCAAGAACACACTAGGAGCAAGGCGGAGGATTCTTCTACGGGGTTTTCACTTTATTCTTCCTATTTCTATTAATTATTATGAACTCTAGTATTGTAGTTATGCATACTATTATGAATAGCTAATATGTTATCTGGGGTTTTGATGGAACATATTGAAGGATAATTTTCATTTTTACGTTAATATAGGTTTGTTGTAGTATTTTCTCTATTTGCTCAACTACGTTTGTATTGTGGTTGGTTGAAGAGCTCTCAATCGAGAGTGCAAATTTAGGTAGTTGCTGAATAATATTACTCCTAACGCATATGAGGGATCAATATTGAGGGTTTAATGGCGGGATTAGGGATAACGAAACCTTGGTGCGATCTGAGTGAGTCGTACTTAATACCATCTTGCGTAATTCAGAAGAATATGTCTAGTAAATTATGGTAATTACTTGGGAGTGAGTTACGACAGTCAGATTGCTCATGATCGGTAGAGAAGACTTAGGCAAATTTATAGAAAAGGTAGCGAAAAGGATTCAGACAATAGGGGAAATCATAACTCAAGACCTCTTTATTCTTGTCTCCAACCCTTAGTATCTGTAGTTGTTAATCTACTAATTTAATTTGTTAGTTAATTAGATACAAGAATCTTAATATTTATAACATAGGAATTATTCGAGATTGTCTTCGTAGCAATAATGAACAGTTGTAGCTAAGCCTTAGTTCTCTGTGGGATTCGACTCTAGACTTGTCAACCGGATTATACTTGCAACGATCGCTTAGTCCTTTTTATAAGGCAAGTTGGGAATGATCAAATGTTGGCACCGTGGCCGAGGAACTAACTGTGTAGCTATAGGTGTACATATTTCTAGGTTGCAAGTTTGAACTTTTTGTTTCTTGTATTAGATTATTATTTTTAATTTTTTTTATTTGAGAACATGACATCTTGGAATGATGAGAGTTTTGATGTTGGTAATTCTACTTTTAATCCTCCTCATGCATATTGTGAAGGAAACCACCCATTGAAAAATCATCAAAAAAATTTTGAGAGCGAGTTATGTGCACCAACTCAATCTTATGTGTAGAATGTTTCAACTCACATTGTTGCGGCGCGCAACCCAATTCAAATAACATACCCATAGCGGCGTGCCACCCGATCCACACATAGATCTCACATAAGGAGATACATATCGAGCTAAATTTGCTTATTACAATGAAATATCAAACTTCGGTCACAAACACACTAGGTGCATAATGGCATCCCTGGGGGAACATATAGCATTATAAGCTACAAAGTTCAAGCACAACTGAGGTGCGATATTTAATCTGAGTCTCAAGAGCCATCTACTCATATAACATCACTTCTACGTGGATCCCCAACACATGAGTAATTCCTCAAGCCATCTCATAACTCGCACGGCGCTGCGCAATGCATCACTTCATGAAATATCTGCCAAAGAAATAACACCCTGACTACTCCTCCGTAAGGAGCGCATTACTGAATGAACATGTTTGGCCTGATATAAAGCCATATTCACATTTGAATCCATCCACCAACCTCAAGCCGACTCTGGTTTCACTGACTAGGATAATAACCTTTCTAAGGTCCATATTATTCTCCCTCTTCTCATAACACACAAGAACGGCCGGCATAACCGGATTACTCATCCACAGTCTACAACTCAGTAATTGAGTGCCCCCCCCCCCCCAGGCATATATCCTCAATTTAACGATATCATCACAAATCTTCATAATTGGTTTAAATCTTTAATCAATTAAGTGACTACGTGCCATACTTATACAATTTTCCTATGGGACACACTCCCACAACCTACCATAACAAATAACTGGGTCTTACCTCCAACCCACCGACCGCACTAACGCTGAAAAGTGATCAAGAATCATTAACCATGATACAAACCTTTTTTTACAAAACACCAATCTCAAGTGATGCTAAAGACAATACCAACTTGCTTTAAACATCAAAACTCTTTCCTTGCTCATCCGAGCTTGTGATATCCTTGTCCACACCGAACTGCAACCTTGATTCTCACTTTAAATTCCATACTACTCACCGCACCCGACATGCCAATGTATGACAGAATGTGATTCTTATCATAACTCCGAAACCACTAATTGGTCATCAAACATAGAAATATACAGGCAAATTCTTATAATCGTAGAATATGAAAACGTCTAAGTAGTGGTCTAAGGCACCATATCCCTTTTGGGAATTTGCTTCCACATAACAAGCCATAACAGAAGAATGCTTCTGAATAACATCAACTACGACGGCTGACAAGCCTCATACGCACCATCACAAATTATTTGCATAACTTGATCACACGGAATGAACTGATCTCCACCACCAATATGACAACTCAATTGTGGCTAACCAAATCTATCTTCGTCCCATTTATCCTTGGTTGACATCGAAACAATAATAACTCCATCCAACATTTACCACCCTTTATCCGCACTCACCCCGAGTGACCTTGAACCGCGAGACCATGTTGTCTCAATATCACAAACCAATTTCACACCTCCCAATTGCCACATCACAAGCTAAAACATCACAGAATATTATATTCCCCTTCTCATGGCTGCTAACAAGCTTGATTCTTACCCGTAATTATATGCTCAAAATCATTAGGCATCACACCTCATCTTGTGAATTTACCATGACCGTTGTTGAGGGCCACCCGCTATTACTTCGTCCTGAATATAAGTAACTATGTGGGTCTTCCATCACATGAATACCCTTTTGGCAAAGAACCCGCTGAATCACTTCCCTTAAAACCCGTATCTATACAAGCAAAATCCTAAATCTTTCCCCAAGTGTGAACATAGGCCAATAGGGCCTATGATAACCCACCTTTAATACTTCTTTTTCTCAAATTACCACTTATGGTCCTTTCCCGTATCGGAAATAGCCCATCGATATGCTAATAACCAGAAAACTGTGCAAGTAGTAAACCATGCAACCAATCATAAGCGGTGTGACTCTCCCACTTAGCTTGAAGCCACTATTACACAACTCAAGAACTCACTGGAATTCCTTATCTCTTATTGACATAACTTTGCCCAATCAAGCACCCAAATTCTCGGATTCTTTCTGTAAAACCCCATTTTTATACTCTGAATTATCAACAACATTCGCACGACCGATCTCTTTGTTGTATATTATCCCATACTTCAAACTAGATCTGTAGACCCCAATCACTAATCACTAAAATTCCCAAATCGATCCAAATTCTCCTTAAGGTGCATAGTCATCCTACCACCAAGCCCCTATGCAACTCCGCCACCCTCCCATTTTGGGCAAACTTGTTTCTTTAATCAACTACTCGACCTGCAATTGTTATACCTATCCTTTTAGAAGTTTTAAAAACCACTTGACACTTCCTACATGTCCTTCCTCATAGTTTACTGCTCAATCGTTGCCTAAAAAATCTATCTTCGTAGCACTTGAACCCACCAATCGCTACTAACTTTAAACCTTTTCGAAGATCATCTTTCTCGAGCCATCAACACTAGGAACACTAATTCTATCCTGAACTACTGCACCCCACGATCTCTGATCGTTGCTTCTTCAGTAATATCCGCAATATCCTGCTCCAAAGGCGAGTTGTAGAAGCTCATAACACCGGCGAACTTAGTACAATAAATAAGGATAATGACACCTCATCGTAGATGAAAACTCCACCACGCCCTCAACTACCAAGTCTTGTTACCCCATCAACCCAAATCTGAACATTCTCAGCCCATTGCTTGTCCACTTCCGGGAATAAAATATCGAATCTCTAGATCATGCACTGAGTAAACCTCCTTTCAAGTCATTCACTGCCTCGGCACGTAGGCAAACATCCTACCATCATATCAATACCGTAGAGTAATCGTTCATAAGCATCATGGAAACCTTTGCCTAGTCTTAAGGCTCTCAGAAATAACGCTACTAAGCTGAAACAATAGAATATCCTTCCACAGGGCGATGATAATAACTCATACAACCCTGCAGGGAGAAACACCACGCACCACATTCGTAGTACCATTACAATTCTTCTCGACTTATAACAAGTGGCTCGCGTCGCGTATGATTGAGTAGGAAGGAAACAAGGGCATAAGCCTCCAGGAATCAAATCGCACGATGAGGAATCAAGAAAAGAAGTACTCCTAACAGCCATGTAGCCTCCCGAGGATAAATACAGCCATCTTCGTACCGATCTGCAAGACTCTAATAGACTTGCTCATGACTCGTGAGACCCTAGGAACCTAGTGCTCTAATACCATGTTATCACGACCCATAATCCATTAAGGATCATGATGGCGCCGGACACTGCTGTCAAGCAAGCCAACTAACTTAATTAATTTAAATCTCATTTTAATACTTTTTGAAATCCAGAAATTTCCTTATAATTTAGAAATTTTAAAAAGATAATAATCTCAAATCAAATTTAAATGATAAGCAATTAATATAAGATACTTCAAACCTTTTCTCCTCCAAATTTCCATAATACATCAACACAAGAGGCCAACACGAGTGGACTACAAAAATAATCCACCAAAAGTGAAATAAATCAAACTCACGGCTTTCGATCACTGTCCCATGAGCTCTAACTATTAGGAAATAAATTTATCAACCTTCCTTGATATATAAAATTTTAAATAAAGAAATTATGTATTTTTTTAACTATGAAGTACCATCCAAAATTCAAACTAAAAAGAAAAAGAGAGGCGATACTTATGTCGTAGGGGTCGTTCTAATGTTATCGCTTATTGATTTCGTACACTGGATGTTAATCATCTTAGAAACCATTGTTGAGAGCTTAAGGGAAATTTTATAGGGGTTCTCTGGTCGTGTTCTGTGAAAAAAAAAACGAGGGAGACAATTTAAAACCTATATATTAACTTTTGAAAAGTCAAAGAGGTGCTAGCTTGGCACCCTAGTATTGGCCTTTCTTCTGATGCTTATATTTTTTTATCCATATGTTGTATGAACGAACGTTAATAAAGTTAGAAACTACATTTCAAGAGCTTCAATTTGGTATATAATATGTCCCAAAATGACCTCATATAACACACGAAATGTATCATTCAAAAATCTTTAGTGACACACCTACATGTCACCTATGTAGTCTGCAGAGTCTCGCAAAACTACAAATTTCTCTCTTCTCCAACGTCATATCGACAAACGGTTTAATGCATAACTAACTAGGCTCGTAGATCTTCAACTTGGTAGGTATATCATCCCCTAATTCCAAGTATATTTGAAGAAAGATCAGCTTCATTTAACTGAAGTTTCAACACATTTATGAATGTAACTTGTGATGACCTTTTCCAACTTTTGTTCCACAATTTAAGAACCCTATTCTTACCCCAAAAGTACATGTTATAACATTTCCAACTTGTCGACTTTTGACGAAACTTATTTTATTTAATGTGTTTAGCTTCTAAGCTTTCCAATCCTCTTGGTACTTGGTATTCATGATATTAAATATTTGTAACTCCCCCCCCCCCCCATGGTAAAATTATTAACTTACTTTATGTACTTTCAAATATGATCTCATTTCTGAGCTTACATCAATTGACTTAAGACGTACTAAAAATATGGGGTGTGACATTTAGTATGTTCCCTAATTAAATTAATTCCCTAAGTTGTTTGACTTGTATTACTTTTTTATAATCGTTTGATTACATTTTAGAATCTTGCATCTAGGTTTTAGATACTTTTTTGTTTCCTAATTGAATTAAATTCTAAACTATTTTAGAATTTCCATAGATTTGTTTTCAGAATTGCTATAGATGTATTAATATTAAACTTGAAACTAAATTCACTTTTGAAATTAAGGCTAGTGCCTACATGTGGATTTAACAATTGTGAAGTTTGGGTATATGTGGAATTGTTAACTTTAGACAAGAATGATTTGAAATTGTATTAAGCAGTTATTATTAAAGCCTTAGTTTAAGTTTAAGAAATTATTGCTTCCTAATTCATTAAATGGACTAATATTAAATTTAAAACTTAATAATTTTTACATTAAAAGGAATTTGTAGATTTGAAAAATCATTGGCCATGTATGGACTTTATGAACATATAAGAAGATATTTAAATTTAATTTATATTTTGAGATTTTTATATAACATAGAATAGATATAAATGTAAGATTTTGAGTGTTAATGAATTTAATTTAAAAGAATATAATACTTTAAAAAATGAACCTTCGAATTGGCGCAATCTATTAATTACTTTAAATAAACTAAATAATTTTAAATATCTTATAAATCTTATGTTTTTTTATTTGTATATATGGCATTTGCGCTTCGTATGTAGATGTATAATAGGAATTATCCTAATCGTGTAGGGGTTAAGGGATGAATTTAAAGAAGGGGATGATGGATTTATGGCTAAGGCAAGGACACTTGATAATTTTTATATTGAAGGAATGATTAGGCGCCCTTGTGTGAAATGCAAGTGTGTTAAGTTATTGGGAGAAAAAGTTGTTACATGTTATCTTTTTAAAAGGGGATTTACAAAAAAATACTATGTGTGGACTGCTCATGGCAGAATCTTAAAAGAGTAATTATTTTGATTTTCATAATTCTTTTGGTGGTGAGGGGGGTAGTCCTATATGGAGAATAAAAATAACAACAACAAGCCCAGTATTTGTTCACAAGAGTCCCATAGTGGAGAATAATATTAAAAATTCTAGATTCAATGACATGGTGAGGGATGCCTTTGAGATGTTCTGGGGGGGGGGGGCTCAATCTGAACCAAATTATGAGGCTAAAAGGTTCTTCAAAGAGTTAGAGGAATCTAGTTGTCCGTTGTAGGAAGGTTCAGTACATTCCAAGTTGTCTGTTGTTGTTCGATTACTTTAGATTAAGTTGGATAGTTTCATTTCTTGATCAGGCATGAATTCTATCATTGGGCTTATGAATGAACTTAATCCGAGTAACATTGACCTACCCAAAGATTTCTACATGGCAAAAAAATTGCTTTCCTAGTTGGATCTTTCATCAGATAGGATTCATTGTTATGAGAATGGTTGCATGTTATTCTATAAGAATGATGCATCTCTAGATAACTACAAAATTTGTAATAAACCTCGTTACAAATTTGTCACAAATGATAAAAATAAGAAGATCATGTTAAAGGCGATGTACTAATTACTCTTTATACGAAGGTTTAAGAGGTTGTACGCATCAATGAGCTATGTTCCTCTTATGAGATGTAATTATTAGCATAGAAGGACAGATGGTGTTTAATGTCATCCTTTAGATGGATAAGCATGGAAGCTTTTCGATAGGTTGTTGCCAGACTTTGCTTGTGAACAGGGAAATACAAGGTTGGGATTATGTGTTGATGGATCCACTTGCAGTCTCTACTGCACCATATTCATATTGGTCGGTATTTGTTACACCGTACAATCTTCCATCTGAGTGTTGTATGACAAGTTCATATTTATTTCTAACGTGTATTCCTCCAAGTCCACGTAATCCAAAAAAGTTGATTGACTTTACATGTATCCCTTGATTGATGAGTTGAAGTTATTGTGGCATCGAGGTGTGGAAACATATGATGTATCAACTAAGCAAAACTTTAGATTACGTGTTATTTTGATGTGTATTATAAATGATTTCATGTTTATGGAATAATGTTCGAGTGGTCGACTGTTGGAAAGTTAGCTTGCCCAAATTGTATGAAAGATATAAAGGAATTCACTTTGAAATATAGAGGTAAGAACACATGGTTTGACTATCATCACCACTTCTTGCCAATGGATTATGAGTTCATGAGAAATATATTAGTGCATTTATGAAGAACAAAACTGATTATGAGGAGCCACCATCCGTCGTGTCTCCAGAAGAGATTTGAAACAGAGTTGGGGATCTACCTAAAGTAACAGAGTATCCCTTGTCTAATAAGATACTTGGTTATGGTGTTACACAAACTGGAGTAAATATAGCATATTCTAGGAGTTACCTTAAATGAAGCACAATCTTTATGTCATGCATATGAGATTTTTTTTTTGATAACTTATCTGATATTGCGATGGATGTTAACAACAAGACAAAGGATAACTTGAAGGCCATGATGGACTTAAAATAATATTGTAGGCAAAGTGTCACGACCCAAACCCTGGTCGTGATGGCGCCCAACACAATGCTAGGCAAGCCCGACCATATTATCCCTTAACCCAGCCAGTTATTAATCAAATTAAACTTAAACAGTAAATGATCATATCAGGTGATAACCGAAACGTAAAACATACAAAATACGGTCCCAATCATATCGTGGTGTCACGAGACCGAGCCTCTACAGAATAGCATCCTAATACAATCAAGTCTAGGCAAATAGGAAATCAACAAGATGATAAAGAAGGAGAAAACAAGCTCTGCGGACGCCGGCAGCTACCTCGTAATCTCCGCAAAAGTAGACAAGGATCAGCAGCTACAATGTCTCAACTGCTCTCGGGCACCTGTGGATCTGCACAGAAAGTGCAGGGGAGTGGGGTGAGTATATTTCAACTCGGTGAGTAACAATAATAAATAATAACTGAAGGTAAGAACTCCTGTGCTATCACTTAGCAGTTCTAAGGCAACCCTCACAGGTACGTCATCACTATGGTAGTACTCTGATCTCTAATCCACGTTTATCTCTACAAGATTCTACACTGATCCAACCCTCACTCGTACCCCTATGGTGTACGGCCATCTCAACATATAAAGACACATACCTATATCTATAATGTATAAGTATTTAAGTAGATAGTAGGATATGATTAAGTATAATGCTGCGGCGTGCAGCCCGCTCCAATACATATACCGCTGCGGCGCGCAGCCCACTCCATTTAACGTCGACGGCGCTCACTGGGGGTGTATACAGACTTCGGAGGGGCTCCCTAGGCCCAAGCACTATTATACTGCGGCGTGCAGCCCGATCCACACATGTATTACTGCGGCGTGCAGTCCGATCCAAGATATATATGTATATATATTTATACTGCTGCGGCGGCGTGCCCGATCCCATAATATACACCGGTGCTCACCGAGAATGTGTGCAGGACTCGTACTCCGAAGGGGCTCCTACAGCCCAAGCGCAATAATACTGCGGCGTGTCGTCCGTCCCACATGTATATTACATGTATATTACATGTATATTACGGCGGCGTGCAGTCCGATCCGATCCAATGTATATACTGTCGTGGCGTGCAGCCCGATCCAATATAGGTATATATATATATAATACCTCATAATGGGTCCTCGACCCTATCCCGGTCAATATGTGCTTGACCTCTCAGGCCCAGTATAATATATCACAGTGGGTCCTGGACCCTGTCTCAGTCAATATAGACTTGGCCTTTCAGGCCCACTCAGCTAGAACAGGGAATTCCACCCTAGATAATCTCTCTCAATGTACACATCTAGTACGGGCTCATATTATGCTATACAGCTAGAGCTACGTCTGAGTGTATGTTTCCAACATGATATAAGGGTCACCTAGCTCTATAGGTTCCCTAATGCTCTACAGATCGGCACAAGGCCCCAAACATGGCTATTAGCCCAATTGTGCAGTTATAATCTCATTAGCAGTCATACAACACAGTATTCTATTAGTCGGGAAGGACCAAGTCCAAATCCCCAATCACAATGTCACCACACTCGTCTCAAGACGTGTGTCTCATCTCAACATAGCACTGTGAAGTGCTAGTACGAGGTTTCAAACCCTCAGTACATTATTTACTATCACCACTCACCTCGAACCGGTAGAAGCTTCAATTCGCCTTGCGCTTGCCTCGCAAATCAATCTCCTCGGGTGCCAATTCTGCTCAAAATCATAGAGAATGCGTCAATATATGCTAATTTCACGCAATTCATTCGAAATAACCCAAATTATATCAAAACCCGCAAGTTGTCAAAACCCGACTTTTGGTGCGCTTCTCGAAAAATTATAAAAGTTACATAATCGAAACCCTCGTCTCAATACGAGTCTAGGCATATCAAATTTACCAAATTCGGACTCCATTTGCCCATTCAAAACCTTGATTTTCTAAAGTTCAAGCCTAGGGTTAAATCTTCCATGAATCACCCCAAATCCCTCCATTTTCATGATATAATAGCATAATATTATCAATACTAATCGTAGTTTGAGTCCATAGTTGATTACCTGATGATTTCCCTTGAGTTTCTCTTCAAAATCGCCCAAATTGCCTCCTTAAGCCGAGACCCAAATGTGTGAAATATTTATGAAATTTTCTAACTTCTGATACAATTAATTCACTGCGATTTTCGCTTCTGCGGACCATTTTCCGCCCCTGCGGAACCGCTTCTGCGACCAACTGGTCGCTTCTGCGAACCCAGGCCTATTTGAACATTTCCGCTCATGCGATACACGGACCGCTCCTGCGGGTCCGCTTCTGCGGAAATTCTTCCGCCCCTGCGGTCCTTTCCGCCTCTGCGATCAAGAGTCCGCTCCTGCGGACTCGCCTATGCGATCCCCAATCCGCTTCTGTGGTCTTCTCTATCAAGCCTCCAGACCGCTTCTGCGATATCCCTCTCGCACCAGCAAAGCCGCCCCTGCGAGCCAAGCTCCGCTTCAGCGGTCTCCTCCGCTTCTGCGCCTCCTCGTCCGCTTCTGCGGACTCGCTCCTGCGCCCCCATTTCTGCAGGAGCGAAAACAACAGAACCAGAACACAAGTCTGCAATTTTCCACATTTTCTCCCGTTTAGCCATCCGAAAACACCCCGAGGCCCCCGGGACCTCATCCAAGCACACCAACACATCTTAATACCTTATTCTAACTTGTTCCAATCCTCAAAACACGTCTAATAACATCAAAACCCATAATTCACATCGAATTCAAGCCTAAATTCCTTAAAACATTCCGAATTACACAATCAATCAAAACCCGACTAAACGACGTCCGAATGACCTGAAATTTTGCAGGCACATCCAAAATCACCTAACGGAGCTACTGCAACTTGTCGGAATTCCATTCCGACCCCCGGATCAAAATCTCACCTACCGTTCGGATTTCGCCAAAATTCAACCTTAGCCAATTCAAGCCTATTTCTACATCGGGCCTCCAAATTCAATTCCGATCACTCCCCTAAGTCACAATTCACCTCCCGGAACTAACCGAATCATCAGAATTCGATTCCGAGCTCTCTAACTAAATAGTCAACTCCGGGTTGACTTTCCTTATTCAAGTTTCCTTCAAAAAGGCTATATGTCTGTCACACCTCCTTTTCCCGCACCCGCGAGGGCGCAAGGGAGTTTTTCCAATTAAAGGACAATCGAAACGGGATCAATTTATTTAATTCAGGAGTCGCCACTTGGAAAAATAATGGTGTCCCAAGTCACCGGTTTGATCCCGAACCGAGGAAATTTATGACTTTGTAATATAGTGTGCGAAACTAGAAAACTGGATAAGGAATTCTATTAACCCGGGAGAAGGTGTTAGGCACTCCCGGATTCCGTGGTTTTAGCACGGTCGCTCAACTGCAATCTTTGTTTCTATCTGATTTCTTTATATATGTTATTTGTGTGCTCTTATATTCCGCTTTAATTCTTAGAAGAATTATGACGTCACGAAAACACATTTCGAGCCGCACCGTAACCAGTACGCCTGCGACTTTAATGTATTTCAGTTTCGCCGAGAGTAAGATTTGGGTCACATAAATGCACACCCGTAATTAGGAAAATATTTTATTTACAAATCGTGCCTAAAGAGTCTATCGTGTCGTTAACTTTGTAAAAAAAAAACCGTGAAATTCGATAAACGGTCTTCCCTAGTCTACATTTATTACAATTAATTGAGGACCCCGTGTGTTTTGTTTTCTAACAAGGCTCATTTCATTTTTTTACTTGAGGGTCGACCCATAGATACTACCTTTCGTACATGTTTCATCTCTAATCATAAATTGAGAGTGAAACCTAGTGACTAATTGTTATTTAAGTATTATTTGGTTAAATCTTAGATTTGAACTTCTCATTTCTAGCTACTTTGGTCTCTGTCAATGACTTATGCAAATCGATTAAACTAAGAAAATTTTATAATGTCAAATGTACGACTACTTACACTAACGCGTTAGTTGAATTTTCGGAGTGACTGGTATCAATTATCCCTTTGAATTAACTTATCCTAATTTAATTAACAATGTGAAATTCGAATTTCAAGTTCAAGTCCAAATCCAAACAGGAAGGGGTAACCCTCTTAGTTCTCACCACTGCCTAACTCGGAAGCCCCAAGCTTGTGTTATGTCACAATATATATATACCAAAATCCTAAAGTTGAACCCAATTGCCGACAAGTGGAACTAGTTTTTGTTTTAACAACTACTGAGCTTCACCTTAATCCCCAACATTTGAATCACTAACATTTGAGAACTACTAACTTTATCTCAATCGACTTCATTCGTTCAAATAACCAACGATGTTATGACTGGGAATTTTGAAATAACATGCTGAAATGGGAGGTGGTTATTATCCCTACTGAAGTACTAAACTATATTATATTTAAACTAATAACGCAACTTAAGCCAAGAACCAACAACCAACAGATTTTCATGCTTCTGGGAATGAGTTGAAATGGATCAACAGTCCACAAAGATATACATGTATGTCTATTATCCGTATGGCATAGAATCTAAGAACTAGCATTCACTACATTTGCTTAATTACAATCTATCCATTAGGATAACAGAAAAGCCTATCAATACATATGAATCTGCGAACATTTCATTCTTAAAACTTCTCTTCCCAGTTACATCAAAGTGAGCTCATAAATGTGTACCTGGGTATTGCAGAGCAAAAGAAAAGGGGGTCAGTGATGGAGCAGCAAGTAGTTCACAGCAACAGCAGTAGGCACTCAACCACAGCAATAAAGGAACCAAACAGCAACGAGCAAGCAATTTGACAATAACCAGTCAAAAAACAACCCAGCAAAACCAAATGTGATTCAGAAGTCGATTACCCAAGACCAATTGTAGCGGAACCAAACAGTCACACCAATGCCAACAAATGAGGATTTCAGGCAGTGATTCACTCAAAAATACCATGTTTTGGCCTGAAAAACAACTGATTCCTAGGTGATAACCACTGGAACACTCGATGTAACAGTATTTTATGATGTGGCTTTTCTTTTGTATGAAGCAGTATTTCTCCTTGAGGCTGAAAGCTAATCAAAATACTCCCAATCCCTGTGTGTGTACCTTTCTCTATATGTTTCCGAGTCACCTCCTAAGGTTTGCCTCTCACTGTTTTCTCTAAGGTTTCTGTAGGTGTTAATGTCTATATGTTTCAGAATTCTCCTCCAAAATCCAGTCCTAAGCCTATATATATAGCTTTTTTGATCCAGCTCCTAATGGTGCCCCTAACTAAACTAATACCCCTGCCCATTCCTATCTCTGCCCAGACCCTATTGCTCCATGAACTCCCACTATCCATTGTCCATATATGGGCCTTATTAGTTAAACAATAATCTCTGTCCAGACATGGCTAAGTGCCCTGCTGTGACAGCAGGCTCCACTGTCCAGCTTCATGTGCAGGGCATTAGAAATATTTTAAAATGCTAACACCTAATTTCCTAGTCAGCTAATTCCAATCCTAATTTCAGTTTCAAATCAAACAACCTAAACTCACTTCAACAATGCTAATCACTGTCCGGAATTTTAAACAACCAAACCTACGCAGTTAAACGACGACATTCAATTAACTACAACACATAACATGGATAACAAATTAATCGGCCAAACAGTGATTCTAAAATCTCGGCCAAAGTGAAACTAGGTATTCGACGACGCTAATCGAAACGAATAACTATCCTATGACAAACACATTCGAACAAATAACAGAATACAATTTGACCAAATAAAAGGTCTTTGAGGGGAGAAGACAGATAGGGATGGCCCACAGGAACGAGAAGAAAGTTAAACGAATTGAACTAAACAAATACACGAACAACACATACCTAATTGAAATAGATAGGAAAAGGGAGATTACCTTGAACGAAATCGAAATCAAAGCAAAAATCGGGCTGTTTTGAGCTTGGACTTGAATTTGGAGTCTAACGGACTTTAATTGAGATGTTTTCAAGCGAAAACATCCCAATTAAATTCTATTAGGCTTCAACTTCTCTCGAATCTAACCGAAGACTCTAATTTTGAAATCTAGAGTTCATAGGCTCAAATTTGGGGCTTGGGGCTTTGGGTTTGATTCGAGCAAAACTAAGGGTGGTTTGGGTGTGAGGGTGGTCTGGAGGTGCTAGGGTATGAGTTTGGGCTCGATTGGAATGGATGTTCAAATTCCGGCGAGTTTCAAAGGAATATTCGAAGAGTTCAGGCCATATTCGAGCCTAACACTTGGTAGATCCGTGTAGAGAGGGTTTAGGGGGTTTTATGGTGTAAACTTGGGAGCCATTGGCCTACCGGAACCGCCGTGAGGCGATTTCCGGCAGCCGGCACACGGTGGCGGGCGGCTAGGGCGTTTGAGAGGTTGATGGGGAACGGGTGAACGAGAAATGAATAGATACAAGGGGTTTGGGGGGGGGGTGTTTGGTGTATTGAAAATTGATTGCTTGATCTGGGCCGTTGGATGGTGGGAACCAACGGTCCAGATCATCCTATTAAACCTAAACGCAGTTGTTTGGTCAAATGAAGACGGGTAAATGGGTTTTGGGTATAATTAAACGCCCAACTTAATTTGGGCCATTGGGTAATAAAATCCAACGGTCCAGATCAACGGGGCCACTTGGGGTTGGGCGGATCGGGTAAGGGATTGGGTTGTGTAATGAATTACATTGGGCCTGGTTTTGCTATGGCCCAATTCCGATTTTCCTTCTTTGTTATTTCCTACACTAAACTTTATATTGTATTACATACATATATATATATATATATATATATATATATATAATCAGATTAATTTGTAGCACACATAATTAATTTTACTAACAATTGACATACGTAAATACCGAATCCTTACATATGTACATTAAAATGACAAGAAATGCGAGAAATACATTTTTTATGATTTTCTCATTTTCGTAAAAAATGAACTGAACTATTTCTAAGTACGAAACTAACCCTACAAATATAAATGCGACATATTTGGTATATATATTTTTGTTTATTAACTTAAGCAAACAGACACGGACCCACAAATGCAAGCGATAAGAAAAAGAACATGTGATCCCCAAACATTGCAAACAAACAAAAACTCTTTTATTTTTGATATTTTGGGAGTAATTCTCGTATAGGGCGAAAATCACGTGCTCACAGCTGCCCTTCTTTGCGCGAAAACACGAAGAGTTTTCGTGCAAAGATAAGTGAGCGGATACGAGCGATTTTTGCCCGTTCAAGCACTCCGTATGAAGCATTTTGGAAAAGTTTGACCGAACCTCACTTCAAAAGGTCTCCTACATATCCCTGGCTAAAAGGGAATCATGTCAATGTAGTTCGGGAAGTTTTGGTAGCTGGGACTACCATGACTGTTGTGATCTTGCTGTTACTGCTGTTACTGCTGGCGCCACTGCTTAACTGATCTCCTTATTACATCATGCTAGACGAAAAATAAGAAGCTAGACTAATTTACAGTATTGCAAGTTCTTATCTATCTTTTCCACTCGATCTTGCCATGTTCATTGCCATCTTGCGGGCTCTGATGTTTCTTCACGTGCTTCTTCTCTTCCAACAATTGTTATCTCGGCCTATCTTGATCGCCGAACTCCGACCCTTGGTCCCTTCTTTGTGATCTTCGAACTGTTCTCCTTCGAAGTCTGAACCATCTTTCTGATCCTCGTTGCCTTCCTTTTGATTATAAACTTGGATTCCTGCTGGGAATTTCCGTTATACTCAACCACTTTTGTCACGACCCGGATTTTCCCCCAACATCGGGATCGTGATGGCGCCTACTCGTGGTAGCTAGGCAAGCCACTGTATTCATACTATCCTGTTTTTAACAAAATTTTAATTAAATAAATGCGGAATAGCAAATCACACGGTGAAAATCATACTGAAATCCTCTACCCAAGACGTGGAGTCACCAACTCACAAACTACTATGGAATACTACACATAAAAGTCTGAAAGAAATATAACATAATTCTGTTTGTCTCGGAACAACGAGACTACAGCTATTAACATAAATAGAGAAAGAGACGCCGGGCCTGCGGACGTCCGCAAGCTACCTCGGTCTCAAATGTGATCAACTCCCACGCAATCTATTTACTGCTGCTGCTGCTCCTGATCGTAACCTGGACCTGTGCAAAAACGCACAGAAGTGTAGCATCAGCACAACCGACCCCATGTGCTGGTAAGTGTCTGGCCTATCCCGGCGAAGTAGTGACAAGCCTAGGACCATACACTCACATAAACCTGTGCAATTCAATATATATATGTGTACCACAAAATAACAAGAAATAATCAAGTATTAACACAATAAGGAATATCTTAAAGAATTTAACAACTAACCACAGTTAATATTTCACAAATAAAACAAAGTATAATGTAAACACGAATAATATCACTTCAAGAAATAGCAAGCAATTGCACGGCATCACCCTTCGTGCTTTTACTCTCGTCCTCACCAAATAAATAAATAAAGTACACGGCATCACCCTTCGTGCTTTTACTCTCATCCTCACCAAACAAACAAATAAAGTACACGGCATCACCCTTCGTGCTTTTACTCTCATCCTCACATCCATAGTACGGCATGATCCTTCGTACATGGTTCAATAACATGGCACGGCATGATCCTTCGTGCATAATCAATAAATAAACATGGCACGGCATTAACCTTCGTGCATAAATAAATAAACATGGCACGGCATCACCCTTCGTGCATTATCACTCTTCCTCACCCAAATAACAATCACGGTTAAGGGCAAAGAAAGAAACAGTAATTCATAAACCGTCCCATCAAGGGCAATCAATAATTATCTTCACAACAAGTCCCAACAAGGGAGAACAATAACAATTCACCTGTAATATATCTCAAAATATCATTTTCCAACGACTCACGGTCATACTAGACGCCGGTGTATGGATGCTCGTCACCACAGCCCATACACCGCACTCGATCACATAACACATAACACATAATCCTATTCCCTCAAGCTAGGATAGAACAAACACTTACCTCGAAAGTTTACGAACGATTCAATCCGTAGCAATGCCTTTTCCTTTTGAATTTGACTCCAATCCAATCGTATCTATACACAATTGATTTAATATCATCAATTCTACTTAACAAACTAGTTCATATTGCTAAATATGGTTTTTACAACATTCTGCCCGGAATAGTAAAAACCGACCCCGGCCCACATAATCGAAACTCAAGTTTCGAACCAAAACAAGTTCACCCAATCTTCCATGAGTTCAAATATACAATTTGTTCTTAAGTTCGACTCCAAAACGAGGTCTAAATCGCAAATTCTTTGATAGCCCTAACTATACCCATTTCTCAAATTTTCAACCAATTTATACATGTTTAAGCCTAAGGATTTGATTGATGTTGATGAAAAATGAAGAAAACGAGTTAACAATACTTACCCAATGAACTTTGATGAAGAAATGCCTCAAAAATCGCCTAAAATGCTGTGGAGAAGAGAGTTGAACAGAAATGGGATTTTTATCCCGTTTCTGTTCTGTTTTCTGTCTTAAATTCACTGGGCGAAAATTTACTCTATGCGATCGCAGGGCCTGTGATGCGATCGCATAGAAGAAAAATGGGGACAGCAAAATTACTCTATGCGATCGCGGAGGTCTTATGCGATCGCATAGAAGGAAATGGATGAACTGAAATTACTCTATGCGATCGCAGGGAATGGTACGCGATCGCATAGAAGGAAATTCTGGGCCTCAGTCTTACTCTATGCGATCGCGAAGGATAGTATGCGATCGCATAGGAGGAAAAATGGAAGTTATGCGATCGCATGGGCTCTATTGCGATCGCACAGAAGGATTTTTGGGACCTCTAATCTTTGCTCTATGCGATCGCAGCCTCACCTATGCGATCGCATACAAGAAAATCTCTGTGCAAAAATTGCAGAGTTTCTGCTGCAATTTCAAGTTCAAAACCATCCCGTTACCTATCCGAAACTCACCCGAGCCCTCGGGGATTCAAACCAAATATGCACACTAACTCAAAAACATCATACGAACTTGTTCGCGCGATCAAATCGCTAAAATAACATCAAAATCAATGAATTGAGCCTTAAAACTCAAGAATTCTTTAAAATTTCATAATTTCCAAAATTTCCAATTTAAGGCCGAAACACGTCAAACGACGTCCGTTTTCAACCAAACTTTACAGGAAGCGCTTAACCAATATATATGACCTGTACCGGGCGTCGGAACCAAAATACGAGCCCGATACCGGTACCTTTTAATCAAAATTCAGTTTCATTTTCCTTAAACATTTTCAGAAAACAATTTAACAGAAAAAATTCTTTTACCGGGGTTCTAGACCTCGGATTTCAATTCCGGACATATGCCCAAGTTCCATATTTTTCTACGGATTTTCTGAAATGGTCAAATCACGGATCCGGGTCCGTTTACCAAAAATGTTGACCAAAGTCAACCATATCAATATTAATATCAAAATTCTTCTACTTTTTCACATATTTCACATATTTCAACATAAATATTTTTCAGCTTTGTGCCCGGACTGTGCACGCAAATCGAGGCAACATAGAATGAGGTTTTCAATGCCTCAGAAGCTCGAAATGATTAATTAAATAAGTGATGACACTTTGGGTCGTCACAATCTCCACCTCTAAAACAACCGTTCGTCCTCGAACGGACAAAAGAAGAAGTACCTGAGTCAGGAAACAAGTGTGGGTAGCGGCTCCGCATATCAGACTCGGACTCCCAGGTCGATGCCTCAGGAGGCTGACCTCTCCACTGAACACGCACGGAAGGATAACTCTTCGACCTCAACTGTCGAACCTGCCGGTCTAGAATGGCCACCGGCTCCTCCTCGTAAGATAGATCATTGTCCAATTGGACAGTACTGTAGTCTAACACATGTGTGGGATCACCGTGGTATCTCCGAAGCATAGATACATGAAAAACTGGATGCACGGCTGATAAGCTAGGCGGCAAAGCTAATCCGTAAGCCACCCCTCCCACTCTGTCTAGAATCTCAAATGGACCAATATACCTAGGGCTGAGCTTGCCCTTCTTTCCGAACCTCATCACGCCCTTCATAGGCGACACCCGAAGCAATACTCGCTCACCAACCATGAAATCTACATCTCGCACCTTGCGATCCGCATAAGTCTTCTGCCTGGACTGAGCTGAATGCAATCTCTCCCGAATAGTCTTGACCTTATCTAAGGCCTCCTGAACTAAGTTCGTACCCAACAACCGAGCCTCTCCCGGTTCAAACCATCCAACTGGTGATCGACATCGCCTACCATACAACAACTCATACGGAGCCATCTGGATGCTAGATTGGTAGCTGTTATTGTAGGCGAACTCTGCTAATGGTAGAAACCGATCCCACGAGCCTCCGAAATCAATAACACAGGCTCGAAGCATGTCCTCAAGAATCTGAATAGTCCTCTCGGACTGGCCATCCGTCTGAGGATGAAATGTTGTACTCAACTGAACCTGGGTGCCTAACTCCTGCTGGACCGCTCTCCAGAACCGCGAGGTAAACTGCGTTCCCCGATCAGAGGTAATAGATACCGGCACCCCATGGAGATGAACAATCTCCCTAATGTAAACCTCCGCTAACCTCTCCGACGAGTAGGAGACAGATACTGGAATAAAGTGTGCTGATTTGGTCAGCCTATCAACAATGACCCAAATAGCATCAAATTTCCTCCGAGTCAAAGGAAGTCCAGTAACGAAGTCCATAGTGATCCGCTCCCATTTCCACTCGGGAATCTCAATCCTCTGGAATACACCACCAGGCCTCTGGTGCTCATATTTCACCTGCCGACAATTTAGACACCGAGCGACATACGCAATGATATCTTTCTTCATTCTACGCCACCAATAGTGCTTTGCCGTAAGTCCTGGTACATCTTCGCGGCGCCTGGGTGAATAGAATACCGCGAACTGTGGGCCTCCGCTAAGATCAACTCTCGAATCCCTTCGACATTGGGCACACAAACTCGACCCCGCAATTTCAATACCCCATCATCATCTAGATTTACCTGTGTGGCACCTCCCCGCTGTACTGTATCTCTCAACTCACGCAAATGAGGATCATCAAATTGCCTCTTACGGATACGCTCTAATAATGAAGAACGAGCGACCGTGCAGGCTAACACCCTGCTAGGCTCAGAAATGTCTAATCTCACGAACCGGTTGGCTAAGGCCTGGACATCTAGAGCTAATGGTCTCTGATTGACCGGAATATATGCAAGACTACCCATGTTGGCATACTTTCTACTCAATGCATCGGCCACCACATTGGCCTTACCTGGGGTGATATAATATAGTAACATCATAGTCTTTTAGCAACTCTAACCATCTCCGCTGTCGTAGATTCAACTCCTTTTGCTTGAACAAGTATTGTAGGCTTTTGTGATCAGTGTACACCTCACATGTCACACCATATAGATAATGCCTCCGCTTGATCAAACAAACGAAAACAGTCAAGTGATGCAGATCTTTAAGGCATGAACTACTGCTGCTAACTCAAGATCTGCCTCGAAGCATAAGCGATAACCTTACCATCCTGCATCAATACCGCTCCAAGCCCCGTACGAGATGCGTCACAATAAACTGTATAAGGCCCTGTACCTGTAGGTAGTACCAACACCGGTGCGGTGGTCAAGGCCGTCTTGAGCTTCTGAAAGCTCGCCTCACACTCCTCCGACCACTAAAACTGGACACCCTTCGGGTCAACCCGGTCATCGGGCCGCAATAGAAGAAAACCCTCTACAAAACGAGGTTGTAACCTCGCTAATCCCAAGAAACTCCGTATCTCGGTCATCGAAGCTGGTCGAGGCCAATTCCGGATCGCCTCAATCTTCTTTGGGTCTACCCGAATACCTTCCACGATACAATGTGACCCATAAATGCTACCGAACTCAGCCGAACTCACATTTAGAAAATTTGGCATATAGCCGATTATCTTTCAGAAGTCTGAAGAACCACTCTGAGGCGTTGCTCGTGCTCTTCCTGGCCGCGGGAGTACACCAGGATGTCATCTATGAAGACTATCACGAACAGATCTAAGTAAGGCCCGAATACCCGATTCATCAACTCCATGAATGCTGCCGGGGCATTGGTCAACCCGAAGGACATGACCAAGAACTCATAATGCCCATATCTAGAGCGAAAGGCCGTCTTAGGAATGTCAGCCGCCCTGATCTTCAGCTGATGGTAGCCTGACCTCAAGTCTATCTTAGAGAATACCCTCGCTCCCCGGAGCTGGTCAAACAAATCATCAATCCTCGGCAGTGGATATTTATTTTTGATAGTCACCTTGTTTAACCGCCGGTAATCAATACACATCCGCATCGAGCCATCCTTCTTCTTTACAAATAACACAGGTGCTCCCCAGGGGGAAACACTGGGCCTGATAAAGCCCTTCTCAAGAAGGTCCTGCAACCGATCTTTCAACTCTTTTAGTTCCGGCGGGGCCATACGATAGGGTGGAATAGATATGGGCCGAGTACCCGGTGCCAGATCAATACAGAAATCAATATCCCTGTCGGGTGGCATGCCCGGCAGGTCTGAAGGAAAACCTCAGGAAACTCCCGTGCAATAGGGACCGACTCAATGGAAGGAACTTCTGCGCTAGAATCACGAACATAAGCCAAATAAGCTAGACACCCCTTCTCGACCATACGTCGAGCCTTAACATAGGAAATAATAGTGTGAATGGAGTGGCATGAGGTACCCTTCCACTCTAATCGGGGTGATTCTGGCAAGGCTAAGGTGACAGTCTTAGCATGACAATCAAGAATAGCATGATATCGGGACAACCAGTCCATCCCCAATATGACATCAAAATCTACCATATCCAAAAGCAACAGATCAACACGGGTCTCAAGACCCCCAAATATAACTACGCATGAACGATGCACCCGATCGACTACAATGGAGTCGCCCACTGGTGTAGCCACATAAACTGGAATATCCAGAGCATAGCTGGGCACAGCCAAATACGGTGCGAAGTAGGAAGACACATAGGAATATGTAGATCCAGGGTCAAATAATACTGAAGCACCTCTGCCACACACAAGAATAGTACCTGTAATCACCGGCATCCGATGCCTCTCTGCCTCTGGCCTGGCCGGTAAAGCATAGAATCGGGGATCCGCACCTCCCCTCCGAGCCGCGTCTCTAGGACGACCATCAACCGGCTGACCTCTACCTCTCGCTGGGCCGGTCTCCACCTCTACGGTCTCGACCTCCACCTCTATAATCTCTACCCCCGCCTCTGGCTGGCTGGGCAGGCTGAGGGTCAGCTGGGGCCTGAATCATAGGACGAGGACCTCGCTGCTGAGAGTTGCCCGCTGCTAGAGGGCAATTCCTGATAAAATGACCTGGGTCACCACAACCGTAGCAACTCTTAGACTGATAGGACTGCTGGCCCTGACGCCCTGAATGGCCTCCACGAACACTCTGAAGAGGCTGAGCATTAATAGGAGGCTGATCTGAATAATGCCCACGAAAACCGCGATCACCTGGTCCACCCTGTGAAGCCTGAAGGGTGGAATGAAAAGGCCCGGAGGATTGGCCTCTATCAAAGGATTCTCTGCCACCAGAGGAAGAACCACCAAACCTGCCTGAATGACGAGGCCTCTTATCTGAAGAATAACCTCCTCCCCTAGCAAGAGCCATCTCAAATCTGCGTGCTGCATTAGCTGCCTTCTGAAATGATATGTCACTCCCCACGCCCATAGCCATCTGGAGTCTAATTGGCTGATTAAGCCCATCTATAAACTTGCGGACCCTCTCCCGCTCTGTGGGAAGTATCACCACTGCATGACGAGCCAAGTCAATAAATATCGTCTCATACTGTGTAACTGTCATAGTGCCCTGATGGAGGCGCTCAAACTGCCTCCGAAGTACATCCCTCCGAGTAGTAGGGAGAAACTTCTCCATAAATAGTTCCGCAAACTGGTCCCATGATAAAGCTGGGGACCCTGCTTGTCGAGTCAGGCAATAATCTCTCCACCAAGTCTTGGCGGATCCTGCAAGTCTGAAGGTACAGAAGTCAACTCCGTTTGTCTCCACGATCCCCATAGTCTTGAGAATCTCATGGCAACTAAATAAGAAGTCCTGAGGATCCTCTGATGCGGCTCCACCGAATGTAGTGGTAAATAGCTTGGAGAACCGATCAAGCCTCCATAAAGAATCAGAAGTCATGGTCGCTCCATCTCCGACATGAGTCATGGTACCTGACTGGGTGGCCACAGCTGGCTGAACCACTGGTGCCTGAGGCTGAGGAGCTACTGGCTCAGGAGTACGGGCAATATGAGTCTGGGCCCCTCCTCCAGCTTGAGAAGTGGCTGGTGCAACTGATAATAAGCCTGCTCTGGCAACGCTGTCCATAAATCCCGCTATTCTGACCAAAGCCTCCCGAAGATCCGGGGTAAATAAAGCCTCTCCTGGGACCTGAGCTGGGCCCACTGGAGCTGCTGGAATCGGAACCTCCTCGTCAATCTCAATATGGGGCTCCACCTCTGGGGTAGCTGCCTGGGGCTGAGCTCTACCCCTACCACGGCCTCTGATACGGCCTCGACCCCTGCCCCTCACAGGAGCTGTCTGGGGCTCAGGCTGCTGGTCGGCGGACGAAGAAGTGCGTGTCCTTACCATCTGCGAAAGGACAGAATAGAAATTCAATCAGTAATTGAGGATCAAGTAGCACGACAAGAAAGAACAAATGAGAGACTCTTTCCTAACTCAATAGACTCTGGAGGACAAGTACAGACGTCTCCGTACCTACCTCTCAAACTCTACTAAGCTTGTTCGTGAGTGGTGAGACCTATGTAACCTAGAGCTCCGATACCAACTTGTCACGACCCGGATTTTCCCCCAACATCGGGATCGTGATGGCGCCTACTCGTGGTAGCTAGGCAAGCCACTGTATTCATACTATCCTGTTTTTAATAATGTTTCAATTAAATAAATGCGGAATAGCAAATCACACGGTGAAAATCATACTGAAATCCTCTACCCAAGACGTGGAGTCACCAACTCACAAACTACTATGGAATACTACACATAAAAGTCCGAAAGAAATATAACATAATTCTGTTTGTCTCGGAACAAAGAGACTCCAGCTAATAACATAAATAAAGAGAGAGACGTCGGGCCTGCGGACGTCTACAAGCTACCTCGGTCTCAAATATGATCAACTCCCACGCAATCTATTTACTGCTGCTGCTGCTCCTGATCGTAACCTGGACCTGTGCAAAAACGCACAGAAGTGTAGTATCAGCACAACCGACCCCATGTGCTGGTAAGTGCCTGGCCTATCCCGGCGAAGTAGTGACAAGCCTAGGACCAGACACTCACATAAACCTGTGCAATTCAATATATATATGTGTACCACAAAATAACAAGAAATAATCAAGTAATAACACAATAAGAAATATCTTAAAGAATTTAACAACTAACCACAGTTAATATTTCACAAATAAAACAAAGTATAATGTAAACACGAATAATATCACTTCAAGAAATAGCAAGCAATTGCACGGCATCACCCTTCGTGCTTTTACTCTCGTCCTCACCAAATAAACAAATAAAGTACACGGCATCACCCTTCGTGCTTTTACTCTCATCCTCACCAAACAAACAAATAAAGTACACGGCATCACCCTTCGTGCTTTTACTCTCATCCTCACATCCATAGTACGGCATGATCCTTCGTACATGGTTCAATAACATGGCACGGCATGATCCTTCGTGCATAATCAATAAATAAACATGGCACGGCATTAACCTTCGTGCATAAATAAATAAACATGGCACGGCATCACCCTTCGTGCATTATCACTCTTCCTCACCCAAATAACAATCACGGTTAAGGGCAGAGAAAGAAACAACAATTCATAAATCGTCCCATCAAGGGCAATCAATAATTATCTTCACAACAAGTCCCAACAAGGGAGAACAATAACAATTCACCTGTAATATATCTCAAAATATCATTTTCCAACGACTCACGGTCATACTAGACGCCGGTGTATGGATGCTCGTCACCACAGCCCATACACCGCACTCGATCACATAACACATAACACATAATCCTATTTCCTCAAGCTAGGATAGAACAAACACTTACCTCGAAAGTTTACGAACGATTCAATCCGTAGCAATGCCTTTTCCTTTTGAATTTGACTCCAATCCAATCGTATCTATACACAATTGATTTAATATCATCAATTCTACTTAACAAACTAGTTCATATTGCTAAATATGGTTTTTACAACATTCTGCCCGAATAGTAAAAACCGACCCCGGCCCACATAATCGAAACTCAAGTTTCGAACCAAAACAAGTTCACCCAATCTTCCATGAGTTCAAATATACAATTTGTTCTTAAGTTCGACTCCAAAACGAGGTCTAAATCGCAAATTCTTTGATAGCCCTAACTATACCCATTTCTCAAATTTTCAACCAATTTATACATGTTTAAGCCTAAGGATTTGATTGATGTTGATGAAAAATGAAGAAAACGAGTTAACAATACTTACCCAATGAACTTTGATGAAGAAATGCCTCAAAAATCGCCTAAAATGTTGTGGAGAAGAGAGTTGAACAGAAATGGGATTTTTATCCCGTTTCTGTTCTGTTTTCTGTCTTAAATTCACTGGGCGAAAATTTACTCTATGCGATCGCAGGGCCTGTGATGCGATCGCATAGAAGAAAAATGGGGACAACAAAATTACTCTATGCGATCGCGGAGGTCTTATGCGATCGCATAGAAGGAAATGGATGAACTGAAATTACTCTATGCGATCGCAGGGAATGGTACGCGATCGCATAGAAGGAAATTCTGGGCCTCAGTCTTACTCTATGCGATCGCGAAGGATAGTATGCGATCGCATAGGAGGAAAAATGGAAGTTATGCGATCGCATGGGCTCTATTGCGATCGCACAGAAGGATTTTTGGGACCTCTAATCTTTGCTCTATGCGATCGCAGCCTCACCTATGCGATCGCATACAAGAAAATCTCTATGCAAAAATTGCAGAGTTTCTGCTGCAATTTCAAGTTCAAAACCATCCCGTTACCTATCCGAAACTCACCCGAGCCCTCGGGGATTCAAACCAAATATGCACACTAACTCAAAAACATCATACGAACTTGTTCGCGCGATCAAATCGCTAAAATAACATCAAAATCAATGAATTGAGCCTTAAAACTCAAGAATTCTTTAAAATTTCATAATTTCCAAAATTTCCAATTTAAGGCCGAAACACGTCAAACGACGTCCGTTTTCAACCAAACTTTACAGGAAGCGCTTAACCAATATATATGACTTGTACCGGGCGTCGGAACCAAAATACGAGCCCGATACCAGTACCTTTTAATCAAAATTCAGTTTCATTTTCCTTAAACATTTTCAGGAAAACAATTTAACAGAAAAATTCTTTTACCGGGGTTCTAGACCTCGGATTTCAATTCTGGACATATGCCCAAGTTCCATATTTTTCTACGGATTTTCTGAGACAATCAAATCACGGATCCGGGTCCGTTTACCAAAAATGTTGACCAAAGTCAACCATATCAATATTAATATCAAAATTCTTCTACTTTTTCACATATTTCACATATTTCAACATAAATATTTTTCAGCTTTGTGCCCGGATTGTGCACGCAAATCGAGGCAACATAGAATGAGGTTTTCAATGCCTCAGAAGCTCGAAATGATTAATTAAATAAGTGATGACCCTTTGGGTCGTCACAGCTTTCCTCAACCCACTTCAAAAATAAATCGCCACTCCATTCTTCAGGCGGGCTCCCTGACTTCAACTACAACTTCAAAATAAATCGCCACTCCATTCTTCAGGCGGGCTCCCTGACTTCAACTACAACTTAAAATAAATCGCCACTCCATTCTTCAGGCGGGCTCCCTGACTTCAACTACAACTTCAAAATAAATCGCCACTCCATTCTTCAGGCGGGCTCCCGACTTCAATTACAACTTCAAAACTAAATCGCCACTCCATTCTTCAGGCGGGCTCCCTGACTTCAACTACAACTTCAAAATAAATCGCCACTCCATTTTTCAGGCGGGCTGTAACGACCCGACCGGTCGTTCTAGAAATATTACGCCCCAATCCCTAATTTAACTGTTTTCCCCTAAGTTCATTTCTGCTATTGTGGGTTGTCGGGAGAGTCGGTTCCGAAAATTTGAGCATTTTGGGACACTTAGTCCCTAAATAAGAGCTTTGAAGCTAGAAAATGGTCCGTAGCCGGAACAGTGTTAAGACGATCTCGGAATGGAAATGGTTCCATTAGTTCCATTAGGTGATTTCGGGGTTGGGAGCGCGTTCGGAATGTATTTTGGAGGTCCGTAGCTCAATTAGGCTTGAAATGCCGAAGGTTGAAATTTTGGCGAATCCGAACGTTAGGTGAGATTTTGATCCGGGGGTCGGAATGGAATTCTCGACAATTTCTGTAGCTTCGTTATGTGATTTTGGATATGTTCGCAAATTTTCAGGTCATTCGGACGTCGTTTGGTTGGGTTTTAGATCGGATGTGCAATTCGGAAAGTTTTAAGGAATTTAGGCTTGAATTCGATGTGAATTATGGGTTTTGATGTTGTTAGACGTGTTTTTATGATTGGAATAAGTTCGTATCGTATTTTGGAGTATGTTGGTGGTTTTCGTTGGGGTCCCGGAGCCTCGGGATAAATTCGGACTATCAAGCGGGCTTTTGGAACTTGGAAATTTCTGCAGAAAATGCAGCAGCAGTGCAGCAGACGTTAAGCCTACGCGTTCGCGTGGCAATGGCCGCGTTCGCGTAGGCATGGTAGGGCAAAGCAACGCGTTCGCGTCCCTTGAGTCGCGATCGCGTAGAAGGGAAAGAGGAAGCACCGCGTTCGCGTCCCAGGTGTCGCGTACGCGTAGAAGAAACAAACGGTCGATTGAAGGTTGTTCTTCGCGAACGCGTGGGAGTCGTCGCGTTTGCGTTGAGGAAGGGAAATTGTGCTTCGCGGACGCGTGGGGAGCGTCGCGTTCGCGATAGGTAAATTTTGCAGGTCATCGCGAACGCGTGGGTTACTTCGCGTTCGCGTAGAAGAAGTTAGGCTGTTCATCGCGAACGCGTGAACAGTAACGCGAACGTGATGAGCAATGGGGTCTGGCAGTGAGCTTAAGTTCAGAACATAACACCCGCGACCCCCATACACAAAAACGCCATTTTTGAGCTCCAAGAGAGGATTTTGAAGGGAAACGCTGGGATATCATCGGGAAATCATCGGGGGTAAGTTTCTTGACCTTAATTCGTTGGTTTATCATGAAATCCGTGATTATTTCACTGAAAATGGGGGATTAAAGGTGGGTTTGAGCCCTAGGCCTAAATGTTAGAAAATCTCTGATTTGAGTGGGCAAATGGAGTCCGATTTTGGTAAATTTTATATGCCTAGACTCGTATTGAGATAAGGAACCCGAATATATAATTTTCATGATTTTTCGATAAGCGTACCGAAAGTCGGGTTTTGGCAACTTGTGGGTTTTGGTGTATTTTGAGTTATTTTGATTGGGTAATGCCGACATTCGCGGCAAGAGGGTTATTTCTTAGCGGTTTTGTACCGGAATTGAGGTAAGTGGCTTGTCTAACCTCGTGTGGGGGAATTTTCACCCCTAGGATATTATGTGATAGTTTAAATGCCTTGTACGCGAGGTGATGGGCGTGTACATGCGCTGGTTGTTGAACACGTACTTTATTTAAAATGTTCGATGAGCGATATTTCTATCTTTGGCTGTTAATTTGATATTTTTACCAGGTAGTGGTTAGAAGAGCATGATTAGGTAGCACTTAACTGTTTAGTTGCCTAATTGCCTTATTTGAACTCCTTGTTAATTATTGGTACTATTTTTCGGTGAAGTTATAGTTAAGCATAATTATTCTCTCTGTGGATTCCTTTATTGGCTGTGCTTGTGGACTGCGGGTTCGATTCCCGGAGACCCAGGGCTGTGGGTTCGATTCCCAGAGACCCGGCATGATATTGGTAGGGACTACGGGTTCGATTCCCGAGATCCTGAGTTATTGGTAGGGACTACGGGTTCGATTCCCGAGATCCTGAGTTATTGGTAGGGACTACGGGTTCGATTCCCGAGATCCCGAGTTATTGGTAGGGACTACGGGTTTGATTCCCGAGATCCCGAGTTATTGGTAGGGACTACGGGTTCGATTCTCGAGATCCTGAGTTATTGGTAGGGACTACGGGTTCGATTCCCGAGATCCTGAGTTATTGGTAGGGACTACGGGTTCGATTCCTGAGATCCTGAGTTATTGGTAGGGACTGCGGGTTCGATTCCCGGAGATCCCGAGTTATTGATTATTTATTGAGACATGGGCTGTGGGTTCGATTCCCGGAGACCCAGAGGTACTGTCAATGGGACTGTGGGTTCGATTCCCACAGGTCCTGGACTGGTTTTATCGAGTTGACTATTTGTTGTTAGCTTAATTGTAGACGATTGCAGTAATCATTTATTGTTGTTAATTTCGGAAATTATTACCATTTAAACTGCTTATTATTGTTATTATCATTATATTATTGTTTCTCGGTAGGTCCCTTACCTTCCTCGTCACTACTCCATCGAGGTTAGGCTTGGCACTTACTGAGTACCACCGTGGTGTACTCATGCTACTCTTCTGCACACTTTTGTTGTGCAGATCCAGGTACATCAGAGCAGGCCCGTGCTAGGTGATTCCGCAGCTTTCTAGGAGACCTCGAGGTAGGATCTGCTACGTCCGCGGATCCATAGGCTTTCCTTCTATTCTAATAGTACTAGTTGGCATTTTTCCTTCATTCCGTTGTTAGAAACTCTTTATACATAGAGCCACAGTTGTATATTCTCTTTTAGTCTGTGTTACCGTGGGATTCCGGATCTTGGTAGTGTTTTATTCATGGTGTTGACGGATGTATGCGCCAAGCGGTACAGATTACATATCTTTTATCCTATTTTTCCACTGTTTTCTTATTTAAGTGTTCATAGCTTGTATATTCCGCAACGTGTTAGGCTTACCTAGTCGTGGGGATTGGGTGCCATCACGACATGTTCACGATTGGTGAACTAGGGTCGTGACAAGTTGGTATCAGAGCTCTAGGTTCATAGGAGTCACGGGACACAGACCGGTTACTTAGAGTCTCGCTGATCGATACGGAGACGTCTGTATTTATCTACGAGGGGCTATGTAACCGTTTAGGAAACTCTTCATTTCTTTTGGATTCCTTGTCGTGCGACATTCTTGGCATCAAAAATCTAAACTACTGATTTCTATTCTCTCGCAGATGGTGAGGACACGAGCTACTCGCGATGATCAGGTACCCGCGCCCCCTGTTGCCGCCGTCAGAGGCCGGGGCCGAGGTAGAGGACGAGGACGTGCCCGAGGTGCAGCCATAGCACCCGTGCGCGCTGCCGCTGAGGTGCCACAGGTAGACGAGGTTGGAGCGCAGGCACCTGGTACACCGACTACAGCTGCTACTACCCAGCACTACAGGAGACTCTGGCCCAGTTCATGAGTATGTATACCACTTTAGCTCAGGCAGGACTGCTTCCTCTCATCGCAGCTACATCCCAGGCCGGGGGAGGGGCCCAGACTCCCACAGCCGATACACCTGAGCAGCGTGTGCCAGTGGGACAGGTTCCAGAGGTTTTGGTTATGCCTCCTGCCGCCCCAGCACAGCCCGGAGGTGGACCAGCTGCCTCTGAGGACGAGCAGCGTAGATTGGAGAGGTTCAAGAAATATGACCCTCCAGTGTTCAGTGGTTTGGCTTCAGATGATGCATTGGGTTTTCTGGAGGAGTGTCATCGTATTCTTCGTACTATGGGGATTGTGGAGACCAACGGGGTTTCCTTCACTGCTTTTCAGTTTCGTGGGACCGCTTATGATTGGTGGCGCACGTATGAGTTGGATAGTCCAGAGGAGTCTGCTTCATTGACTTAGACGCAGTTTTCAGATCTGTTTTTGAGGGAGTTTGTTCCACAGAGCCTTAGGGATTCTTGGTGCTCGGAGTTTGAGCGGTTGCGACAGGGCTCCATGTCAGTATCGGAGTATGCTATTAGTTTCACCCGTCTAGCTAGGCATGCACCGGCTTTGGTAGCCACGGTTCGGGAGAGAGTGCGGAGATTTATTGAGGGCCTTGTTCCGCCTATCCGATCCAGCATGGCCGGAGAGTTGGAGACGGATATATCTTATCAGCAGACGGTGAGCATCGCCAGGAGGATCGAGAGTATGCTCCCTAGAGAGCGGGGAGATAGAGAGGCCAAGAGGTCTCGTGAGTCGGGCCATTTCTCTGGTGCTCGCACTTCAGCAGCCGGTCGTTTTGGCAGGGGTTATTCCGGCCGACCAGTTCACTCAGCATTGCCCGCAGCCGGTAGTACTCCAGCTCTTCCAACACCTCAGGAGCCTTATTATGCTCCCCCAGTTTCCAGTGCACCTCCTGCGCGGGGTCCTTCCAGGGGTCAGACTAGTGGGGGTGAGGCCGGTCAGTCACAGTCACCGTGTCCTCCCAGAGCTTGCTTTGGGTGCGGGGATACTCGCCATCTGGTCAGGGAGTGCCCCAGGCGTAGGAGGGGAGCCCCTCATCAGTCTTCGCAGCCTCAGCGTAGTTCTCAGGGCCAGCAGGCTATCATTCCAGCTCCAGCTGCCACTCCACCTGCCCAGCCAGCCAGGGGCGGGGGTCAGAGTTCCAGAGGCCGCCCTCGAGAGGGGGGACAGGCCAGATTCTATGCTATTCCTGATCGCGCTGCGGCTGTTGCATCCGACTCTGTTATCACAGGTATTATTCTGGTTAGTCACAGGGAGGCATCGGTTCTATTCGACCCCGGTTCCACCTTTTCATATGTGTCTTCTTACTTTGCTTCTCATCTGGGTGTGCCTCGGGATTCTTTGAGTGCCCCCATTTATGTTTCCACTCCAGTGGGTGATTCTTTGGCTGTGGACCGTGTATATCGGTCGTGTTTGGTTACCATTTGTGATTTTGAGACCAGGAGCGGATCTATTGTTGCTCGGGATGGTCGATTTTGATATTATTCTGGGCATGGACTGGTTGTCGCCCCATTATGCTATTCTTAATTGTCACGCCAAGACCGTGACGCTGGCTATGCCAGGCATTCCACGTATTGAGTGGAGTGGTACTCTAGATCACACCCCCAGCCGTGTTATTTCCTTTCTCAAACCTTAGCATATAGTTGAGAAAGGGTGTGCAGCTTATCTAGCTTATGTGAGGGATGTCAGTGTTGACACTCCCTCTGTTGATTCTGTTTATGTGGTACGTGAATTTGCTGATGTATTTCCAGCTGATCTCCCGGGCATGCCGCCTGACAGAGATATTGATTTTGCCATTGATTTGTTGCCGGGCACTCAGCCCATTTCTATTCCACCGTACCGTATGGCTCCTCCTGAGTTGAAGGAGTTGAAGGATCAGTTACATGAGTTATTGGGCAAGGGTTTCATTCGACCCAGTGTTTCGCCTTGGGGTGCTCCTGTGTTGTTTGTGAGAAGAAGGACGGTTCTATGCGTATGTGTATTGACTATCGTCAGCTGAACAAGGTTACAGTGAAGAACCGGTATCCTTTACCCCGTATTGATGATTTATTTGACCAGATACAGGGCGCACAGGTGTTTTCTAAGATTGATTTGTGCTCCGGGTATCACCAGCTGAAGATTCGGGAGCCAGATATCCCGAAGACTGCCTTCAGGACCCGGTATGGTCACTATGAGTTCCTCGTGATGCCTTTTGGGCTGACTAATGCCCCAGCAGCCTTTATTCATTTGATGCATAGTGTGTTCAGTCCTTATCTGGACTCTTTCGTGATTGTTTTCATTGATGATATTCTAGTATATTCCCGGAGCCGGGAAGAGCACGAGCAACATTTGAGGATAGTGCTTCAGATTCTGAGGGAGAGGCAGCTTTATGCCAAGTTCTCTAAATGTGAATTTTGGCTGAGTTCGGTGGCATTTCTAGGCCACGTAGTGTCGAGCGAGGGTATTCGAGTTGATCCGAGGAAGGTGGTGGCCGTGCGGGGTTGGCCTAGGCCCTCATCAGCTACTGAGATTCGTAGTTTCCTTGGTTTGGCGGGCTATTACCGTCGTTTCGTAGAGGGGTTCTCTTCGATTGCAGCACCTATGACTAGATTGACCCAAAAGGGTGCCCCTTTTCAGTGGACAGACGAGTGTGAGGCGAGCTTTCAGAAGCTTAAGACAGCTTTGACTTCGGCCCCTATATTGATGTTGCCTACAGGTTCGGGGTCCTATACTGTATATTGTGATGCCTCACGAGTTGGACTCGGTGCGGTATTGATGCAGGACGGTAGGGTGATTGCCTACGCGTCGAGACGGCTGAAGGTGCATGAGAAGAATTACCCTGTTCATGATTTGGAGCTGGCTGCCATTGTTCACGCCTTGAAAATTTGGCGTCATTATTTATATGGGGTTCCTCGTGAGATCTACACTGATCACCGGAGCTTGCAGCACTTGCTTAAGCAGAAGGACCTGAATATGCGTCAGATGAGATAGTTGGACTATGATATTACTATGATATTACTATTCTCTATCATCCGGGCAAGGCTAATGTGGTTGCTGATGCCTTGAGTCGTCGGGCAGAGAGTTTGGGGAGTTTAGCATATCTACCAGCTTCTGAGAGGCCTATGGCGATGGATGTTCAGGCTTTGGCCAGGCAGTTTGTTAGACTGGATCTTTCGGAGCCCAGCCGGGTTCTAGCTTGCGTGGTTTCTCAGTCTTCTCTATTTGACCGCATCAGGGAGCGTCAGTTCGATGACCCTCATTTGCTTGTCCTTCGGGATAGAGTTCGGCGTGGTGATGCTCGAGATGTTACCATTGGGGATGACGGAGTTATGAGGATGCAGGGGCGTATCTGTGTGCCCAATGTAGATGATCTTCGAGAGCTGATTCTAGGAGAGGCCCATAGTTCGCGGTATTCCATCCATCCGGGTGCCGCAAAGATGTATCAGGACTTGAGGCAGCATTATTGGTGGAGGCAGATGAAGAAGGATATAGTTGACTATGATTATAGATGCCTCAACTGCCAGCATGTGAAGTATGAGCATCGGCGTCCGGGTGGGTTAATGCAGCAGATTGAGATCCCATAGTGGAAATGGGAGCGCATCACCATGGACTTCGTATCTGCACTTTCACGGACTGTGAGGAAGTTTGATTCCATTTGGGTCATTTTGGATCGGCTAACCAAGTCCGCCCATTTTATACCTGTGTGCACTACTTACTCATCGGAACGACTGGCGGAGATCTATATCAGGGAGATAGTTCGGCTACATGGTATTCCAGTTTCCATCATTTTAGATAGAGGCACTCAGTTCACTTCACGGTTCTGGAGAGCCGTACAGCAGGAGTTAGGTACTCGGGTGGAGCTGAGCACAGCGTTTCATCCCCAGACTGATGGTCAGTCCGAGCGCACTATTCGGATTTTGGAGGATATGCTCCGTGCGTGCGTGATTGAGTTTGGAGGTTCATGGGATCACTTCTTGCCACTGGCGGAGTTTGCTTATAACAACAGCTACCAGTCTAGTATTCGGATGGCACCGTATGAGGCCCTATATGGTAGGAGGTGCAGGTCTCCCGTGGGTTGGTTCGAGCCGGGCGAGGCCAGGCTGCTAGGTACTGATATGGTTCAGGATGCAATGGACAAGGTCAAGGTAATCCAGGACAGACTTCATGCAGCCCAGTCTACACAGAAGAGTTATGCGGACAAGAAGGTTCGCGATGTGGCTTTCATGGTTGGTGAGCGGGTTCTGCTTCGAGTCTCGCCCATGAAGGGCGTTATGAGGTTTGGGAAGAAAGGAAATCTGAGTCCTAGATTTATTGGCCCTTTTGAGATTTTGAGGCATGTTGGGGAGGTTGCTTATGAGTTGGCCTTACCTCCCAGCCTAGCCGGAGTTCACCCCGTATTTCATGTCTCCATGCTCCGGAGATACCATGGTGACCCGTCGCATGTGTTGGATTTCACATCCGTTCAGCTAGACAAGGATCTGTCTTATGTTGAGGAGCCAGTAGCCATTCTAGACAGGCAAGTCAGAAAGCTAAGGTCAAAGAACATCGCTTCGGTAAAGGTTCGGTGGCGGGGCCAGCCGGTCGAGGAGGCGACTTGGGAGACCGAGCAGGATATGCGCAGCCAGTACCCTCATCTTTTCACTACTCCGGGTATGTTTTCTATGCTCGTTCGAGGACGAACGAATCTTTAAGTGTGGGAAGATGTAACGACCCGACCGGTCGTTTTAGAAAAATTACGCCCCAATCCCTAATTTAATTACTGTTCCCCTAAGTTCATTTCTGCTATTGTGGGTTGCCGGGAGAGTCGATTCTGAAAATTTGAGCATTTTGGGACACTTAGTCCCTAAATAAGAGCTTTAAAGCTAAAAAATGGCCCGTAGCTGGAACAGTGTTAAGACGATCTCGGAGCGGAAATCTGATGGTTCCATTAGTTCCGTTAGGTGATTTCGGGGTTGGGAGGGCGTTCGGAATGTATTTTGGAGGTCCGTAGCTCAATTAGGCTTGAAATGCCGAAGGTTGAAATTTTGGCGAATCCGAACGATAGGTGAGATTTTGATCCGGGGGTCGGAATGGAATTTCGACAATTTCTGTAGCTTCGTTATGTGATTTTGGATATGTCCGCAAATTTTCAGGTCATTCGGACGTCGTTTGGTTGGGTTTTAGATCGGATGTGCAATTCGGAAAGTTTTAAGGAATTTAGGCTTGAATTCGATGTGAATTATGGGTTTTGATGTTGTTAGACGTGTTTTTATGATTGGAATAAGTTCGTACCGTGTTTTGGAGTATGTTGGTGGTTTTCGTTGGGGTCCCGGGAGCCTTGGGATGAATTCGGACTATCAAGCGGGCTTTTGGAACTTGGAAATTTCTGCAGAAAATGCAGCAGCAGTGCAGCAGACGTTAAGCCTACGCGTTCGCGTGGCAATGGCCGCGTTCGCGTAGGCATGGTAGGGCAAAGCAACGCGTTCACGTCCCTTGAGTCGCGATCGCGTAGAAGGGAAAGAGGAAGCACCGCGTTTGCGTCCCAGGTGTCGCGTACGCATAGAAGAAACAAACGGTCGATTGAAGGTTGTTCTTCGCGAACGCGTGGGAGTCGTCGCGTTCGCGTTGAGGAAGGGAAATTGTGCTTCGCGGACGCGTGGGGAGCGTCGCGTTCGCGATAGGTAAATTTTGCAGGTCATCGCGAACGCGTGGGTTACTTCGCGTTCGCGTAGAAGAAGTTAGGCTGTTCATCGCGAACGTGTGAACAGTAACGCGAACGCGATGAGCAATGGGGTCTGGCAGTGAGCTTAAGTTCAGAACATAACACCCGCGACCCCCATACACAAAAATGCCATTTTTGAGCTCCAAGAGAGGATTTTGAAGGGGAAACGCTGCGATATCATCGGGAAATCATCGGGGGTAAGTTTCTTGACCTTAATTCGTTGGTTTATCATGAAATCCGTGATTATTTCACTGAAAATGGGGGATTAAAGGTGGGTTTGAGCCCTAGGCCTAAATGTTAGAAAATCTCTGACTTGAGTGGGCAAATGGAGTCCGATTTTGGTAAATTTTATATGCCTAGACTCGTATTGAGATAAGGAACCCGAATATATAATTTTTGTGATTTTTCGATAAGCGTACCGAAAGTCGGGTTTTGGCAACTTGTGGGTTTTGGTGTATTTTGAGTTATTTTGATTGGGTAATGCCCAATTGGCCTATTTTGATGTGATTCTGTTGATTTTTATCAGATACTACACTTGTGGAGGCCGACATTCACGGCAAGAAGGTTATTTCTTAGCGGTTTTGTACCGGAATTGAGGTAAGTGGCTTGTCTAACCTCGTGTGGGGGAATTTTCACCCTAGGATATTATGTGATAGTTTAAATGCCTTGTACGCGAGGTGACGGGCGTGTACATGCGCTGGTTGTTGAACACGTACTTTATTTAAAATGTTCGATGAGCGATATTTCTGTCTTTGGTTGTTAATTTGATATTTTTACCCGGTAGTGGTTAGAAGAGCATGATTAGGTAGCACTTAGCTGTTTAGTTGCCTAATTGCCTTATTTGAACTCCTTGTTAATTATTGGTACTATTTTTCGGTGAAGTTATAGTTAAGCATAATTATTCTCTCTGTGGATTCCTTTATTGGTTGTGCTTGTGGACTGCGGGTTCGATTCCCGGAGACCCAGGGCTGTGGGTTCGATTCCCGGAGACCCGGCGTGATATTGGTAGGGACTACGGGTTCGATTCCCGAGATCCTGAGTTATTGGTAGGGACTACGGGTTCAATTCCCAAGATCCTGAGTTATTGGTAGGGACTACGGGTTCGATTCCCGAGATCCTGAGATTATTGAAATATGGACTACGGGTTCGATTCCCGAGATCCTGAGATTATTGAAATATGGACTACGGGTTCGATTCCCGAGATCCTGAGATTATTGAAATATGGACTACGGGTTCAATTCCCGAGATCCTGAGTTATTGGTAGGGACTACGGGTTCGATTCCCGAGATCCTGAGTTATTGGTAGGGACTGCGGGTTCGATTCCCGGAGATCCTGAGATTTATTGAGGCATGGGCTGCGGGTTCGATTCCTGGAGACCCAGAGGTACTGAGAATGGGACTGTGGGTTCGATTCCCACAGGTCCTGGACTGGTTTTATTGAGTTGACTATTTGTTGTTAGCTTAATTGTAGACGATTGCAGTAATCATTTATTGTTGTTAATTTTGGAAATTATTATCATTTAAACTGCTTATTATTGTTATTATCATTATATTATTGTTTCTCAGTAGGGCCCTGACCTTCCTCGTCACTACTCTATCGAGGTTAGGCTTGGCACTTACTGAGTACCGCCGTGGTGTACTCATGCTACTCTTCTGCACACTTTTGCTGTGCAGATCCAGGTACATCAGAGCATGCCCGTGCTAGGTGATTCCGCAGCTTTCTGGGAGACCTCGAGGTATGATCTGCTACGTCCGCGGATCCAGAGGCTTTCCTTCTATTCTAATAGTACTAGTTGGCATTTTTCCTTTATTAGGTTGTTAGACACTCTTTATACATAGAGCCACAGTTGTATATTCTCTTTTAGTCTGTATTACCGTGGGATTCCGGATCTTGGTAGTGTTTTATTCATGGTGTTGACGGATGTATGTGCCAAGCGGTACGGATTACATATCTTTTATCCTATTTTTCCGCTATTTTCTTATTTAAGTGTTCATAGCTTGTATATTCCGCAACGTGTTAGGCTTACCTAGTCGTGGGGACTGGGTGCCATCACGACATGTTCACGATTGGTGAACTAGGGTCGTGACATACGGGTGGGCTCCCGAATTCTTTAACTGAAAAATAAATCGCCACTCCATTCTTCAGGCGGGCTCCCTGACTTCAACTACAACTTCAAAATAAATCGCCACTCCATTCTTCAGGCGGGCTCCCTGACTTCAACTACAACTTCAAAATAAATCACCACTCCATTCTTCAGGCGGGCTCCCTGACTTCAACTACAACTTCAAAATAAATTGCCACTCCATTCTTCAGGCGGGCTTCCTGACTTCAACTACAACTTAAAATAAATCGCCACTCCATTCTTCAGGCGGGCTCCCCGACTTCAACTACAACTTCAAAATAAATCGCCACTCCATTCTTCGGGCGGGCTCCCCGACTTCAACTACAACTTCAAAATAAATTGCCACTCCATTCTTCAGGCGGGCTTCCGACTTCAACTACAACTTAAAATAAATCGCCACTCCATTCTTCAAGCGGGCTCCCCGACTTCAACTACAACTTTAAAATAAATCGCCACTCCATTCTTCAGAGGCGGGCTCCCCGACTTCAACTACAACTTCAAAACTAAATCGCCACTCCATTCTCCAGGACGGGCTCCCTAACTTCAACTATAACTCCAAAATAAATCGCCACTCCATTCTCCAGACGGGCTCCCTGACTTCAACTATAACTCCAAAATAAATCGCCACTCCATTCTTCAGGCGGGCTCCCTGACTTCAACTACAACTTCAAAACTAAATCGCCACTCCATTCTCCATGCGGGCTCCCCGGGGGTTGAAATGTCATGGACTGGGGATTATCCTGGCGGGGAACCCCTTTTCCTCCTCTTTCTTCCCATACCTCCTCTGGGACTCACACCTCTGCTTCCTTAAAAACTTATGGGATATAATGCCGCTGCGGGAATCTCGAAGTTAGTGTTTCATTTTCCCAACAATTGTTGGGGATGATACCGGCTCAAAGATCACTTCCTTGCGTTGTCGGGCCTCCTTCAAAATTATTCCGCTCGGAACGGGCATTTCCGAATTCTTGTGTTGTTTTCTATTCTTATCCACTGGGTGTTTTACTTTCAGGAAAATTTTCGCAATCGGAGAAAATTTTCTGCCCCAGTTTGCTGACCTTCTACGTGGCATGCTTTTCTGCCGACGAACCCTATTTTCCTGCTTTAAATCAAAGAGAAATTATTAGTTTCAAAATGCAGTGAGTGGCCATGCCACTCTTGTTGGGGCCATTTTCCTTTTCTCTTTCGGCTGCTTGGCCTCCCTCGAACTTTTGGGAGCGCCGTTGACACTTGCTGGGGATGATGCTCTTTCCACAGATGGTCTCTCATTTCTCCTTTTATTTCAACCTTCGGTTTGGTCCGACCCCTTTTCAACCGGTGATTTGTTGTGAGAAATCATCTTCCGGACGTGCTATATGTGTCCATCATACTCCATAATTCCTATGAACCTTCCAATCAACCTGTCGTTCCAATCTTAATATCGGAACACCCTTTGCCTTAATGCCTCGTTCCACGCCTATTCATTTTCATTGTACCGCTTTGGGAGACTTGGTAGTAAGCTTTGAAAAATCGATTTTCGAAAACGAAAGAAAAGAAAAAGAATGATGACCGCAAATGACAAAAGAAAGGGAAAACTTTTCTGAACTCAAAAATAGGAAAAACTTATCTGAATGTGTGACTGATCCAATGGTTATGCCGCGCCTTTGAGATTAATCCACCCAGTTTATTCATGTCAATCACTTTCTGATGGCCGTGCTTTGCTAGGAGTAAACGAATGTCCAAACCTTGTCTCATGCAGACACCTTGTAACTATCTCGCCTTGTCACCTCATAGTGCCCTTCGAAGGGTTTTCACTAATGAGATTCTCGCATTTCTCTCTATCTCCCGTCGCCTTAGGGTGCCTGTAAAGGTTTTCACCGTAAGACTCTCTCATTTTATTTCTCTCAACTATCTTGGCCTTAAGGTGCCCGCGAGGGTTTTCACCGTTAAGGCTCTCTCATTTTTCTTTCTTTCCAAACTGGGGTATCGCCCACGAGATTCCCTCTAAAGCATTATCCCTTTCCGGCTTGTGCATCCTGGATTCAATCGAGGATCGGAGTGTCGCTTTTGATTTTCGTTCGCATGATTTGGCATTTCTCAAATACTGATCGAGAGGTCTTTTTCGGTCATTAATGTGGTTTTTGTGCGTGAGGCTAAAGAAAAGGGGTTTAACTTCAATGGTTAGCTCATTACAACTTTCGGAATCCACACCATCTTTTCAAATAAAACAATGACTTCTGCCCCAGTTTTGTTGCTTGGGGAATCTTTGATTTTTATTTTATTATGACCGAGCCGTGTGGCGCCTACGTATCCTTCTTGAGGAATCAGGTCGAACGTAGTTCACTTTTTCTTGTGTCTTTTCTTTGTTTCTTTCTTCTATTTTGTTACACATCTTCCTTGGTGATTCCGAACGAGGGTATATGAAAGAATTATTAAGGCTCAAAGGGGAAAACAAAGGTTAAAGTGTTTGTGTAGTAGAAAAATTGCCTCTGTCGTTTCATTCTCCGAAAAATGCCAAGATACACACAAACGAAACCAATCGTTGACAAATACATTAAAGAATTACACATAATATCTCTTGACTGCATCGGAATTGATAGCCATATCAGTGCATCTTCCCTCAATATCAGTTAGACATAGCACGCCGTTGGATAATACCCTAGTCACAACAAACGGTCCCTGCCAATTTGGAGCGAACTTGCCTTTCGCTTCGGCCTGATGTGGTAGAACTCTCTTCAGCACATGCTGTCCCACTTCAAATTTCCTGGGACGTACCTTCTTGTTATATGCTCTTGCCATTCTCTTTTGATACAATTGGCCATGACATACCGCTGTCAATCTCTTTTCATCGATCAAGCTCAATTGCTCTAATCGGGTTTTGACCCACTCATCATCGTCAATCTCAGTCTTCAGCGACAATTCGGAGGGATGGAATTTCAACTTCTGCGGGTATTACTGCTTCAGTCCCGTATACCAACAAGTAAGGAGTTGCACCTACCGAAGTCCGGACGGTAGTGCGATAACCCAACAGAGCAAATGGTAACTTTTCATGCCATTGTCTGGACCCTTCTACCATCTTCCTCAATATCTTCTTTATGTTCTTGTTTGCTGACTCAACCGCACCATTGGCTTTGGGATGATATGGTGTGGAATTTCGGTGTGTAATCTTGAACTGTTGGCAGACCTCCTTCATCAATCCGCTGTTAAGATTGGCACCGTTATCTGTGATGATTATCTTTGGAATTCCAAACCTGCAGATGATGCGGGAATATACGAAGTCTACCACCGCCTTCTTGGTTACTGATTTGAAGGTTTTGGCCTCCACCCACTTGGTAAAATAGTCGATCGTTACTAGAATGAACCTATGACCATTGGAAGCAGCAGGTTCTATAGGTCCAATAACATCCATACCCCATGCGACGAACGGCCATGGTGCTGACATTGTATGCAATTCAGTCGGTGGAGAATGAATCAAATCTCCGTGTATCTGACACTGATGGCATCTTCGCACGAAACTTATACAATCACGCTCCATAGTGAGCCAGTAATATCCTGCTCGAAGAATCTTCTTTGCCAATACATACCCGCTCATGTGTGGTCCACAAACTCCGGAGTGTATATCTGTCATCACTGTTGTGGCTTGACTCGCATCTATACATCTTAACAATCCTAAGTCTGGGGTCCTTCTGTACAGCACCCCTCCACTAAGGAAAAATCCGTTCGCCAACCGCCGAATAGCTCGCTTTTGATCTCCAGTTGCCTGCTCTGGGTATACTCCTAACCTGAGGTATTCCTTGACATCATGAAACCATGGCTCACCATCCATCTCTTCCTCTATCGTATTGCAATAGGCATGCTGATTCCGGACCTGAATATGTAACGGATCGACACGAACCTTGTCCGGGTGATGTAGCATTGGCGCCAAAGTAGCCAAAGCGTCGGCAACCTCATTATGCATCCTTGGGATATGTCTGAATTCTACCGACCGGAAACGCTTAGTCAGATCATGCAAACACTGACGATATGGGATAAGCTTTAAATCTCTGGTTTCCCATTCTCCCTGAATCTGATGTACCAGAAGGTCCGAGTCCCCCAAGACCAAGACGTCCTGTACATCCATGTCCACCGCTAATCGCAACCCCAAGATACATGCCTCGTATTCAGCCATATTATTGGTACAATGAAAACGCAGTTGAGCAGTAACAGGATAATGATGTCCTGTTTCAGAGATGAGCACAGCCCCTACTCCGACTCCTTTTGCGTTCGCCGCTCCGTCGTAGAAAAGCTTCCACCCTGGGTCCTCAGTTATTTCCAACCCATCAATTTGCAGTACCTCTTCGTCCGGAAAATACGTCCTCAAAGGTTCGTATCCGTCATCGACAGGGTTCTCGGCTAAGTGATCGGCTAGGGCTTGAGCTTTCATAGCCGTCCTTGTCACGTATATGATGTCGAACTCTGTAAGTAATATTTGCCATTTTGCCAACCTCCCTGTAGGCATAGGTTTCTGGAAAATATACTTCAACGGATCCAAACGCGAAATGAAGTACGTGGTGTAAGAGGACAAATAATGTTTCAACTTTTGGGCTACCCAAGTCAAAGCGCAACATGTCTTTTCTAGATAATTGTACTTGACCTCGTGGACTGTGAATTTCTTACTGAGGTAGTAAATGGCCCGTTCCTTCCTGCCAGTAAGATCATGCTGCCCCAGTACGTAGCCGAACGAATTCTCCAAAACCGTCAGATAAAGAATCAGGGGTCTACCCGATTCGGGCGGAACTAGTACGGGTGGGTTTGACAGATACCCTTTGATTTGGTCAAACGCTTCATGACATTCTGTCGTCCATTCTATCGCAGCGTCTTTCTTCAACGGACGGAATATGGGTTCACAGGTTGCTGTAAGCTGAGCAATAAACCTACTGATGTAATTTAACCTTCCCAACAGACTCATTACCTCTGTTTTATTCTTTGGCGGGGGTAGCTCTTGAATGGATTTGATTTTGGATGGGTCCAACTCAATGCCCCGTCAGCTGACGATGAACCCTAGCAACTTTCCTGATGGAACTCCGAATGTGCATTTGGCCGGATTGAGCTTGATATCATATCTTCGAAGTCTTTGAAAGAACTTCCGGAGGTCGGCAATGTGGTCTTCTTGACGTCTGGATTTTATGATCACATCATCCACGTACACTTCAATTTCCTTGTGTATCATGTCATGGAATACCATAGTCATCGCTCTCATATATGTTGCCCATGCATTCTTCAAACCGAACGGCATCACCCGGTAGCAATAAGTACCCCACGGTGTGATAAAAGCCGTCTTTTCTGCGTCCTCTTCATCCATCAAGATCTGATGATACCCCGCATAACAATCCACAAAGGATCCGATTTCACGTCCGGCGCAATTATCAATCAGGATATGGATATTGGGAAGCGGGAAATTATCCTTAGGACTCGCCTTGTTGAGGTTGCGATAGTCCACACATACTCTGATCTTTCCGTCTTTCTTTGGCACCGGTACTACATTAGCCAACCATTCAGGGTATCGAGTGACACGAATGACTTTCGCCTGCAACTGCTTGGTTACTTCCTCTTTGATCTTTACACTCATCTCCGTCTTGAATTTCCGCAGTTTTTGCTTGACGGGAGGATATGCTGGATCAGTGGGTAATTTATGAACCACTAGATCAGTGCTGAGTCCCGGCATGTCGTCGTACGACCATGCGAAAATGTCTTTAAACTCCATGAGTGTTTTGATCAACTCTTCTCTCAGGTTGGGTTCAATATGGACACTTATTCTGGTTTCTTTGACGTCATCCGTGTTCCCCAGATTAACGGCGTCAGTATCATTTAAATTTGGTTTGGGTTTTTCCTCGTAGTGACTTAATTCTTCACCGATTTCTTCTACGGCTTCATTATCGCCGTATTCCGATTCACTCTCGTCACTTCTTATTTCATGCATTATTATTTCCAAACCCGATTGACTTTCTAGACTGGGTTGATTAATCTTTAAGCACGCCATATCATTAAGATCAGTTGAAAGAAGGCTGTTCAGAAAAGTAAAAAGAAGGAAAATAAACAAAATTAGACACGAAGGGGACAAAATTTCATTAATGGGAACGGTACAAGGAAAACAAACTTGCAAACTCAAATAAAAAATGAACTAAAACAAACGGATTTTACTCCGGGGACAACCCCGACATAAAATTTCGAAAGAGAACAATCCAAAACAAAGTACCAAGACTCCTTCCGGACAGGGAGAGGAGTAGTCTTCCAATTCTTCAATTTTGCTTTCGATCCCACAAACACTATCTCGGCATGGCTGGATCCTTCACCATCCTCGAGCATGCATACATCTGCGAATAGGTCCTCGAACTTTCTTAAGAACTCTTTGTCTGGCCTAACCATAGGACCGGGAATCTTTGTCGTCGGATGTCCTCTTACTCCGGACCGAACAAAAGATTGGGAAAGGCGTGGAACCGGCTTCGGGAGCACCCATGTCTTCTGCTTATTCCTTTTGGCTCGCTGGATGTCCTCTGATGTTGGCTTGAATCCCAAGCTGAAGGTTCCTATGTTTTCGACCACAGATACCGGTTGTATGATTCCTTGCAGAGATGCACCTAGACCTTTGCCGAGTATGAAACCGTGTCTCAACATTTCATGAGCCACCATGACGTCTGCAGTAATTATTCTGTCATTGGGAATGCATTCCCCTTCTAGAACTCGGTTGGCGAATACCACATCGCAGATCTGGTATACCCACGACCCAACATCTTCTTCTGCCTCAACAAAGGGGACGATGGTGCCTGGTTGTAGATCATTCTCTCCATGGACGACGATCTCCTGTTGGTCCCACTCGAACTTGACGAGTTGGTGTAAGCTGGATGGAACTGCTCTTGCGGCATGGATCCACGGTCGCCCTATCAGAAGGTTATATGACACTACCATGTCCAGCACCTGGAATTCCATGGTGAACTCCACCTGGCCCAATTGTCAAGATTAACACTATGTCCCCGACCGACGCCTTGCCTCCTCTATCAAACCCTCGAACACATATGCTGTTCTTGCGTATCCTGCCGATGTCCACTTTCAACTCGTTTAGTGTAGAGAGAGGACAAATGTTAGCACTGGATCCATTATCGACTAGGACTTTGGTAACCACCGACTCCTCATACTTTACCGTAAGGTATAAAGCCTTGTTGTGCTCGGTGCCTTCCTCAGGCAACTCATCATCGGTGAAGGTGATCCGATTCGCTTCGAAGATCCTATTGGTGATCTTCTCCAAATGACTCACTGAGATTTTATCAGGTACGTGGGCCTCATTCAAAACTTTCATCAAAGCTTGCCGATGTTCTTCAGAATGTATCAGCAAGGATAGCAATGAGATTTGTGCGGGTGTTTTCTTCAGCTGTTCTATGACAGAATAATCATGCAGCTTCATCTTTTTCAGGAATTCTTCTGCCTCTTCGTCAGTCACCGGCTTTTTCAATGTTGTCGGAGTGATCTTCCTCAATTCCGCAGGGGCAAAACATCTCCCCGAGCGGGTCAAACCTTGCGCTTCACAAACTTCCTCTTTCACTTCCTTTCCTCTGTAGGTTGTCGTGATCTGATCATAATTCCATGGGATAGCTCTGCTATCGGTTATTGGCAACTGTATTGCTGGCTTGATGATGAAAGGATCCATTCGAACACCTGCTACCGTCAAGACGGGTTTGGTTGCTACCCCGGGTACAACTATTTTTGCTTCCCCCGGCCTCACCGGTACTTCGTTCACACTTCCCCTTTCTGCTTCCGACCCTCCTGGTATGTCCTTCTTGCAAATGGATGACTCATCAAGGCTCGGCCCCTTTCTCACTCCCACCCCGCTATACTTGATCATCATTACAGTTTGAGAGGCTTTCTCCTTTCCTTCTTCTACCCGTACCAACTCGATCATGTTGGTCTCATGATGAGTTGGGAGTGGATTTTGGTTGATGTTGGGCTCTGTTGGAGTCTTGACCTCAATCCTGCGAGTGTCGATGAGCTCCTGGATGGCTGTTTTCAACCTCCAACACCTTTCCGTGTCGTGTCCCGGACATCCTGAGCAGTATGCACAATTTACTGAATGGTCCAGATTCTTTGGAAGAGGGTTTGGTAGCTTATCTTCAACCGGATTCAGCAACCCTACTTGTTTCAAACGGTGGAACAGGCTGGTGTAGGACTCCCCCAAGGGAGTAAAAGTCTTTGGCCTTGGCGCCCTGTCGCCCTTGAAGGCTTGGTTCGGGCGAAAGCCCGCACCCGTGGGATTTCTATAGGCTCTTGGGGGTGGGTAATTGTTCTGTGGATTTGGTGCGCGCCATGGTGCCTAGACGGGGGGTGCGGAATATGACTGAGCGTGATGGACAGTAAGATGGGGATCAGGTGCTGGATAGTAATGTTGCGGGTGGTTATATGGATTGTGGAAGTAATTTTGGTGGTGAGGTTGTGGCGGGTTATACTGAGGTGCGGGGCCTCTGTTTCTGAACCATGTTCCGGACTCGACTGCCGTGACTTCTTCTTTCCTCTTTTTCCCAACCACTCCTCCGGTACCACTTTGGATATCTTGAGTGGTGGCTTTCAATGCTGAGTAGCTCATGATCTTGTTGGCTTTCAAGCCTTCGTCGATCATAGCCCCCATCTTTATCACCTCAATGAATGACTTGCCCACGGACGTCACCAGATGTCCGAAATAGGTTGGCTCTAGTGTCTTGCAAGAAGTAATCCACCATCTCGTTCTCTCTCATAGGCGGATCTACCCTTGCTGCCTGTTCCCTCCAGCGGAAACCAAATTCCCTAAAACTTTCGTCGGGTTTCTTTTCTATCTTTAGCAATGATAAGCGGTCTAGGACTATTTCAAGATTGTACTGGAACTGGCCAATGAATGCTTGAGCCAAGTCATCCCAAGTAAACCATCTGCTGGGATCCTGCCTAGTGTACCACTCCAGGGCAGATCCTCCCAAACTCTAACCGAAGTAAGCTATCAGAATCTCGTCTCGTCCTCCGGCTCCTCGCATTTTACTACAAAACCCTCGAAGATGGGCCACTGGATCACCATGCCCCTCGTATAAGTCAAACTTGGGCATTTTGAACCCGGCTGGCAACTGGACATCTGGGAATGGACACAGATCCTTGTAAGCGACACTGACCTGGTTGCCCAAACCGTGTATATTCCTGAAGGACTGCTCCAGGCTTTTAACTTTTCTAATAACTTCCTCATGTTCTGAACTTTGGAAGTGCTTTTCCGGTTCTGCCGGGTTATCCCAGTGAGGGGTGTGTGTATGCGGTTCAGGAGCCCTAAAAGTAGGCTCGGGGGATAGTAAGAATTGTCATGGATTTGAACATATGGCTCACCGGATGACATTTGTAGAGTGGCAGGTGGGGGTGCCACAAAAACAGGGGTGATCGGAGGAGGATCTGGTTTGGCTGGTTGAATTTGGGCGACATAAGGGTTTTCCCCTTGATAGTATGGATAGAGTGGGGCGCTTGTCGAAGGATCAAGGGGTGGATGTTCTGGAGCTGATGCGAGAGTAGGGCGGTTTGGTGAAGATTGTCCCCTAGCCCAGGCTAGGTGCATCTCAGTTATCTGCTGTTTTAACCGGTCTACCTCTTCTTTTATGACTTGTATCTCTGATTTCTCTTCCTCGAGACTTTTACCGGAACTAGACATGCTTGCTGTAATCGGCCCTTTAGATCTAGTACGGTAGTGGTGGCTGGCCAGTATATTCTGTCAAACCAACTGCTAAACTTTTCTGGAAATTGACAAACTTGTTAGTTTACCGAGTTTAACAGATATGTTATAGCACGTTAGACGCAATGCACCTAACCAAATACCCCTTTCTACATGTACTCATAACATGCGTCATTCCAGCTTTTCTCTTTTTCTCTTCTTCTTTTTCTTTTCTCTTTTTCAACTATCCTTGAAATCCTTATTGTTATTAACCTTCGTATTCTTTTCCTTTCTTTTTAGTGGTGGTCGAATCTTATGTGGATTGCCTACGTATCACGTCCCCGCGTGAATCAGACCGAGCGTAGTTCTGGTAACAAGATTGTGGCAAAATTCAGTAGCTTTTATATCAAATAAAACCTTAAAGTTACAAAACATGTCTTACAAAAATAGAGGAATGCTTGACTCGAAAAAGGAAGATGCCAACCAACTTGACTCAATATTTCAAAATACATTTTTAATCAGAAGTCTAATGCTCTAAAATTCCTGGGGGCCCGCGAGGCATCATTCGGCCTTGCCGCGGGCTTTGGTGTGAGGTCCTTGTGTAGTCCCCTTAAATCTCTCATGATCTGATGAACATAGTCCATAACTGAAGCAAAAAGGGCAGGGCGGGGCATTTGTTCACAAGCTAAACACTTCGTGGTGACATAGTGCCCAATTTCTCCAATTCTGTCCTTGATCATGTCCCTTTATCTGAGTAGCTGTTCTATCTGCTTGTTTTTCACCCCCAATCTTCGAGCATTGTTGGTGACTTGGTCTAGGAGCCTATCCACTTGTTCTTGCAATCGGGCCATCAAATCGTGGCAACGGTCGAGGTCTGTTCTGGCATCTCGGGCTTGCTTGAAAACCCGCTCCCTGAGGATAACATTTGCTTTCCTTAGACTAGCGATGATCTCAGTGTAATCTTCTTCTATCCGTTGCAGGTGAAGTGCATGTTGATGTGCCTCCTTTCTCCAGCTAGCACGGACCCTCATTGTTTGGGCCTTCGACTCTTCCAATTCCCTTTGGACATCGGCAACTTGGCTTCTCAAACCCTTTATCAATTTTTCGTCTGCTCGACTCCTCAATTGTGTGTCAGCGTCCCTTTTCATTTGCTGGATCTGAGCCCTCAAAAAGTCATTTTCTAGTGCCAACTTCTTTTTATCTCCCTCGTCGGCGGCGGCTTGCATATCCTTTTCAAATTGGAGATCTTGGACCCGTTGCTCTATCTTGCCGATCTTTGTTCTGTAAACCTCTTCCTTAGCTAACCAGTCCCATTGTTCTTGTGACGCTTCAGCAAATTCCCTGAGGTGAGGTCTTTTGGCTGGTCTTTCACCCGATGTTTCTCCTTTGTACCAAGTAAGATATCTGGGTACAACCTCTCCTCTAGCTCGATCCTGCACACACGTGTTTGCCTCCAGATATTGGCATTTGCTCCAGATCTGGCGGACCCTTGCTTCTGGGAATTGACCATCGGGACCAATTTCAATAACCCGGGTACTCAGATCTTCTTCTTTGGGTACTATCTGGCACCTCCCGAGCTGTCTCAACACCCGATGGGGCGCATAAGGTTGAATGCTTTTAAGTCCCATTAAGAGAAAGGGGGACCTAGCCACTGGCATGTACACGATTCTGTCTATCTGTAACCAACCCAACGTCCATTGTATTCGACTTGCACTGAGAGCCTAAAAGTATGCCCTCCATGCCAATGTTCCTTCAGGCAAGATGGTCCTATCAATCCTTGTATAGAATTCGCGTATGCAAGTTTTCTCAACCAACCCATATTTCAAGAATTGGGTGCGAATACACAGGTGCTCGATCATCCACATCTGTAGCAGTAAATTATAGCCTTCGAAAAAATCTCCTCCGGCTTTGCAGGTTGTGAGGGCTCGATATATGTCTGATAGTATCATGGGAGCAAGAGTACTTTCGCTTTGGTCAAGCAAAGTACTGACGACTCCGGCTACCTTTATATCAATGTTCCCGTCTTTCCTTGGGAATGCCACGAGTCCTAAGAATGCTATCATGAAGGCAACTTGTCCGTGCTCCTCCCATTTCTGCCGATTACCCTTGCTGCATAATTTGTTCTCTGGCTTGTCAAAACCTCCCACATGACCGTACCTTTGATAGATGAAGTTTAAAGTACAAAACCCTCGTGCTAGATCCGGGTTACGTACCGTTCTGGTAGTCTTCAGTGAGTCTAAAAACCGGTGTACGGCGACAACCCTGGGGGCGATTAGATATTGATGCCCCAATGGTATATCAGTGTTTCCAATGTATCCGGTCATCTCCTCAACAGTTGGGGTGAGCTCGAAGTCCGAGAAGTGAAAGACATTGTGCGCGGAGTCCCAATATGTGACTAATGCTCTTATGATGTACCCTTGAGGTTTTATTTCAAGCAGACCTGTGAGACCTTTCAAATACTTCTTAACCTCATCCTGCCCTTCTTTGCTTAGATCATCCCACCATAGTCGTATTTGTACCGGGATTTTAGTCATGAGTGAAAAGGGTTCATTTTGAATCGTGCTCATCCTGCACATTTATTTAAAGAAGAAGATCATTTTGGCTGGCAATGATTTTTTTTCAAAATTTACAGATTTTGGTATATTTTTTTTTTTTGAAAAAATGGCAAGTTGGACCCGACGGGGGTTGCCTACGTATCTCACATCCGGTGAGAATCAAACCCGCGTAGTTCGGTCCGTCAAGACAAACTATTTTCTTTTATTGACCGACAAAGAAAATACATTTTGTTAAGAAACACATTTTCTTTTATTGACCGACAAAGAAAACACATTTTGTTAAGAAACCTATTGTTGGCAAAGTCAACCTTCCGTCGTCTTTTATTAGCAAACTGAACTATTGATTTGTTGGTAAGACACATTTTTGTATTTTCTGAAAATATCTATTTACCCATACTGTTTCCTTTTGTTTTTCTGTTTCTCTTCAGTATTTAAAAGCCGGTCAGCATGCAAGTTCGAATAAATGCTTGAAACAAACATGGTATAGCAGGATGGTCTTTTCATTTCAGGTTGCCTGTCCTAGACGGACCCAACCCCCGTGTTGAGTCCCCTAAGTCAAATGCAACGTGATGCAAATAAGCGTTTCCTACTAGGGATCCGGTATGCAGTTATGTTATTCTAAGTTCAAAACATCGGTGCATGATCTAGACTGTGTATCCAAGCGGACAACTCGGGCTGAGGAAGGAGCTCCTTTCCGGGAACCAAAAGGCCAGCCGGCTTAGAAACTTTCCGAGCCTCTTCATTATTTTGGGGTATGACACTAACAGAATAAGGAGTCTCAACCAGTGAGCACATCCCCGGGGGTGAGAAGTGAAGGGTTTTCGGCACAGTTTTATATACAGTTCACGCAATATCAAAGCGGTAAACATATAGCAGTTTGTATATACAGCGCAACTAGCATCAAAGCGGTAGACATATAGCACATTAATTAAACATATAATAAGATCAGATATAGACAGAAACAGCAATTTAATTGAGCTCGAATTCTTAAACCCTGAACCGAAGTTCTGGATTAATTATTTCCCCAGTGGAGTCGCCAGAGCTGTCACACCTCCTTTTCCCGCACCCGCGAGGGCGCAAGGGAATTTTTCCAATTAAAGGAAAATCGAAACGGGATCAATTTATTTAATTCAGAGTCGCCACTTGGGAAAATAATGGTGTCCCAAGCCACCGGTTTGATCCCGAACCGAGGAAATTTATGACTTCGTAATATAGTCTGCGAAACTAGAAAACTGGATAAGGAATTCTGTTAACCCGGGAGAAGGTGTTAGGCACTCCCGGATTCCGTGGTTTTAGCACGGTCGCTCAACTGCAATTTTTGTTTCTATCTGATTTCTTTATATATGTTATTTGTGTGCTCTTATATTCCGCTTTAATTCTTAGAAGAATTACGACGTCACGAAAACACATTTCGAGTCGCACCGTAACCAGTACGCCTGCGACTTTAATGTATTTCAGTTTCGCCGAGAGTAAGATTTGGGTCACATAAATGCACACCCGTGATTAGGAAAATATTTTATTTACAAATCATGCCTAAAGAGTCTATCGTGTCGTTAACTTTGTAAAAAAAACCGTGAAATTCGATAAACGGTCTTCCCTAGTCTACATTTATTACAATTAATTGAGAACCCCGTGTGTTTTGTTTTCTAACAAGGCTCATTTCATTTTTTTACTTGAGGGTCGACCCATAGATACTACCTTTCGTACATGTTTCATCTCTAATCATAAATTGAGAGTGAAACCTAGTGACTAATTGTTATTTAAGCATTATTTGGTTAAATCTTAGATTTGAACTTCTCATTTCTAGCTACTTTGGTCTCTGTCAATGACTTATGCAAATCGATTAAACTAAGAAAATTTTATAATGTCAAATGTAAGACTACTTACACTAACGCGTTAGTTGAATTTTCGGAGTGACTGGTATCAATTATCCCTTTGAATTAACTTATCCTAATTTAATTAACAATGTGAAATTCGAATTTCAAGTTCAAGTCCAAATCCAAACAGGAAGGGGTAACCCTCTTAGTTCTCACCACTGCCTAACTCGGAAGCCCCAAGCTTGTGTTATGTCACAATATATATATACCAAAATCCTAAAGTTGAACCCAATTGCCGACAAGTGGAACTAGTTTTTTTTTTAAACAACTACTGAGCTTCACCTTAATCCCCAACATTTGAATTACTAACATTTGAGAACTACTAACTTTATCTTAATCGACTTCATTCGTTCAAATAACCAACGATGTTATGACTGGGAATTTTGAAATAACATGCTGAAATGGGAGGTGGTTATTATCCCTACTGAAGTACTAAACTATATTACATTTAAACTAATAACGCAACTTAAGCCAAGAACCAACAACCAACAGATTTTCATGCTTCTGGGAATGAGTTGAAATGGATCAACAGTCCACAAAGATATACATGTATGTCTGTTATCCGTATGGCATAGAATCTAAGAACTAGCATTCACTACATTTTCTTAATTACAATCTATCCATTGGGATAACAAAAAAGCCTATCAATACATATGAATCTGCGAACATTTCATTCTTAAAACTTCTCTTCCCAGTTACATCAAAGTGAGCTCATAAATGTGTACCTGGGTATTGCAGAGCAAAAGAAAAGGGGGTCAGTGATGGAGCAGCAAGTAGTTCACAGCAACAGCAGTAGGCACTCAACCACAGCAATAAAGGAACCAAACAGCAACGAGCAAGCAATTTGACAATAACCAGTCAAAAAACAACCCAGCAAAACCAAATGTGATTCAGAAGTCGATTACCCAAGACCAATTGTAGCGGAACCAAACAGTCACACCAATGCCAACAAATGAGGATTTCAGGCAGTGATTCACTCAAAAATACCAAGTTTTGGCCTGAAAAACAACTGATTCCTAGGTGATAACCACTGGAACACTCGATGTAACAGTATTTTATGATGTGGCTTTTCTTTTGTATGAAGCAGTATTTCTCCTTGAGGCTGAATGCTAATCAAAATACTCCCAATCCTTGTGTGTGTGTACCTTTCTCTATATGTTTCCGAGTCACCTCCTAAGGTTTGCCTCTCACTGTTTTCTCTAAGGTATCTGTAGGTGTTAATGTCTATATGTTTCAGAATTCTCCTCCAAAATCCAGTCCTAAGCCTATATATATAGCTTTTTTGATCCAGCTCCTAATGGTGCCCGTAACTAAACTAATACCCCTGCCCATTCCTATCTCTGCCCAGACCCTATTGCTCCCCGAACTCCCACTATCCATTGTCCATGTATGGGCCTTATTAGTTAAACAATAATCTCTGTCCAGACATGGCTAAGTGCCTTGCTGTGACAGCAGGCTCCACTGTCCAGCTTCATGTGCAGGGCATTAGAAATATTTTAAAATGCTAACACCTAATTTCCTAGTCAGCTAATTCCAATCCTAATTTCAGTTTCAAATCAAACAAACCTAAACTCACTTCAACAATGCTAATCACTGTCCGGAATTTTAAACAACCAAACCTACGCAGTTAAACGACGACATTCAATTAACTACAACACATAACATGGATAACAAATTAATCGGCCAAACAGTGATTCTAAAATCTCGGCCAAAGTGAAACTAGGTATTCGACGACGCTAATCGAAACGAATAACTATCCTATGACAAACACATTCGAACAAATAACAGAATACAATTTGACCAAATAAAAGGTCTTTGAGGGGAGAAGACAGATAGGGACGGCCCACAGGAACGAGAAGAAAATTAAACGAATTGAACTAAACAAATACACGAACAACACATACCTAATTGAAATAGATAGGAAAAGGGAGATTACCTTGAACGAAATCGAAATCAAAGCAAAAATCGGGTTGTTTTGAGCTTGGACTTGAATTTGGAGTCTAACGGACTTTAATTGAGATGTTTTCAAGCGAAAACATCCCAATTAAATTCTATTAGGCTTCAACTTCTCTCGAATCTAACCGAAGACTCTAATTTTGAAATCTAGGGTTCATAGGCTCAACTTTGGGGCTTGGGGCTTTGGATTTGATTCGAGCAAAACTAAGGGTGGTTTGGGTGTGAGGGTGGTCTGGAGGTGCTAGGGTATGAGTTTGGGCTCGATTGGAATGGATGTTCAAATTCCGGCGAGTTTCAAAGGAATATTCGAAGAGTTCAGGCCATATTCGAGCCTAACAATTGGTAGATCCGTGTAGAGGGGGTTTAGGGGGTTTTATGGTGTAAACTTGGGAGCCATTGGCCTACCGGAACCGCCGTGAGGCGATTTCCGGCAGGCGGCGCACGGTGGCGGGTGGCTAGGGCGTTTGAGAGGTTGACGGGGAACGGGTGAACGAGAAATGAATAGATACAAGGGGTTTGGGGGGGTGTTTGGTGTATTGAAAATTGATTGCTTGATCTGGGCCGTTGGATGGTGGGAACCAACGGTCCAGATCATCCTATTAAACCTAAACGCAGTCGTTTGGTCAAATGAAGACGGGTAAATGGGTTTTGGGTATAATTAAACGCCCGACTTAATTTGGGCCGTTGGATAATAAAATCCAACGGTCCAGATCAACGGGGCCACTTGGGGTTGGGCAGATCGGGTAAGGGATTGGGTTGTGTAATGAATTACATTGGGCCTGGTTTTGCTATGGCCCAATTCCGATTTTCCTTCTTTGTTATTTCCTACACTAAACTTTATATTGTATTACATACATATATATATATATAATCAGATTAATTTGTAACACACATAATATATATATATATATATATATATATATATAATCAGATTAATTTGTAGCACACATAATTAATTTTACTAACAATTGACATACGTAAATACCGAATCCTTACATATGTACATTAAAATGACAAGAAATGCGAGAAATACATTTTTTATGATTTTCTCATTTTCGTAAAAAATGAACTTAACTATTTCTAAGTACGAAACTAACCCTACAAATATAAATGCGACATATTTGGTATATGTATTTTTGTTTATTAACTTAAGCAAACAGACACGGACCCACAAATGCAAGCGATAAGAAAAAGAACATGTGATCCCCAAACATTGCAAACAAACAAAAACTCTTTTATTTTTGATATTTTGGGAGTAATTCTCGTATAGGGCGAAAATCACGTGCTCACAATGTCTCATTTTCATTTCAATTCACTCCTAACTTCCCCGATAGACTCTAACACTGATATAAAAGCATGAATTATGTAATTACAACATAACGGGGTGGTAATTCCCGTGACGACGGGCCGGGTCGTCGCATTCTCCCCCTCTTAAGCAAACGCTCGTCCTCGAGCGGGTCAAGAAACATACCTGAAGTCTCAAATAGCTGAGGGTATCTGCTCCGCATCTCCTGCTCGACCTCCCAAGTAGCCTCCTCCACGGGCCGACCTCTCCACTGCACCTTAACTACTGCAATCTCCTTCGACCTCAATTTTCTTACCCGGCGACCCAAAATAGCAATAGGCTCCACATCATATGATAGATCACCATCAAGCTGAATGGTACTGAAGTCTAATACATGAGACGGATCCCCGATGTACTTTCGGAGCATAGACACATGGAATATTGGATGAACGCTGGATAAGCTGGGTGGCAAGGCTAACTCATATGCCACCTCTCCAACTCTCCCGAGTATCTCAAAAGGACCAATGTACCCTGGGACTCAACTTCCCTTTCCTCCCGAACCTCGTGACACCCTTCATGGGTGAAACCTTCAAGCAATACTCTATCACCAACCATGAAAAACAACTCTCGAACCCTACGGTCCGGATAACTCTTCTGGCGAGACCGTGCCGTGCGAAGCCTCTCCGGATCAACTTTGCTCTATCCGGAGCATCCCGAACTAACTCGGTCCCTATCAATCTATCCTCACCGGAGCTCAAACCATCCGACGGGAGATCTACACCGTCCGCCGTACAATGCCTCGTACGGGGCCATCCGAATACTCGACCGGTAGCTGTTGTTGTAGGCAAACTCGGCAAGTGGTAAGAACTCATCCCACGAACCACCAAAGTCAATCACACGTGCTCGCAACATATCCTCCGGGATCCGAATAGTACGCTCGGATTGCCCGTCCGTCCGGGGGTGAAATGTCGTACTCGACTCAACCCTCGTACCCATCTCTCGTCGAAATGCTCTCCAAAATTGAGAAGTGAGCCGAGTGCCTCCGTCGGATATAATAGACAACGGGACCCCGTGCAACCCGACAATCTCTCGAATAAAGATCGTCGCCAACCGCTCCGATGAGTAAGTAGTACAAACTGGGATGAAATGTGCGGACTTAGTCAGCCGATCAACAATCACCCATACGGAATCAAACTTCCTCGCTGTCCGAGGGAGCCCAGGAACAAAATCCATGGTGATCCTCTCCCATTTCCACTCGGGAATAACCATACGTTGAAGAACACCGCCCGGTCTCTGATGCTCATATTTGATCTGCTGGCAATTGAGGCACTTAGCTACATGCCTAACAATATCCATCTTCATTCTCCTCCACCAGTAGTGTTGGTACATCTTTGCGGCACCTGGGTGAATAGAGTACCGCGAACTGTGTGCCTCCTCCAGTATCAACTCCCGCAAACCATCAACATTGGGCACGCATATACGGCCCTGCATTCTCAGAACACCATCACTGTCGATAGTCACATCTCTAACATCATTATGCTGCACTTTGTCCTTAAGGACAAGCAAATGTGGGTCATCATACTGTCGCTCCCTGATGCGATCATATAAGGAGATCGAGAAATAATACAAGCCAACACCCGACTCGGCTCCGAAATATATAATCTCACTAGCCGATTGGCTAGGGCCTGAACATCATAAGCAAATGGCCTCTCCCCAACTGGAATGAAAGCTAGGCTGCCCATGCTAACCGCCTTCCGACTCAAGGCATCGGCCACCACATTGGCCTTTTCCGGATGATACAAAATAGTGATATCATAGTCCTTAAGCAACTCCAACCACCTCCGCTGTCTCAAATTAAGGTCCTTCTGTCCGAATAAGTGCTGAAGGCTGCGATGATCCGTGAACACCTCACAGGAGACACCATACAGGTAATGCCTCCAAATCTTCAAAGCATGAACTATGGCTGCTAGCTCCAAATCATGAACAGGGTAGTTCTTCTCGTGGGGCTTCAATCGACGAGAAGCATAAGCAATGACCCTACCCTCCTGCATCAACACACAACCAATGCCCACTCCTGAGGCATCACAATATACAGTATAAGAATCTGAAGCTGTCGGTAGAATCAAGGCCGGTGCTGTGGTCAGTGCTGTCTTGATCTTCTGAAAGCTCTCCTCGCACTCCTCGGACCATAAGAAAGGAACACCCTTCTGAGTCAATCTAGTCAAGGGTGAAGCAATAGAAGAGAACCCCTGAACGAATCGGCGATAATACCCTGCCAATCCCAGAAAGCTACGGATCTCAATAACTGAGGTCGGTCTGGGCCAACTCTGCACTGCCTCGACCTTCCTCGGATCTACCTGAATACCATCACAGGACACCACGTGCCCTAAGAATGCCACGGACTCAAGCCAGAACTCACATTTGGAGAACTTAGCATATAGCTTCTCCTCTCTCAATCTCTGCAACACAATGCTCAAGTGCCGAGCATGCTCCTCCTGGCTACGAGAGTAGACTAGTATGTCATCAATGAATACGATCACAAATGAATCAAGATACGGCCTGAATACACTGTTCATCGGATGCATAAATGCTGCTGGGGCGTTGGTCAGCCCAAAAGACATCACAAGGAACTCATAGTGACCATATCTGGTCCGGAATGCAGTCTTCATAATGTCAGACTCTCTAATCTTCAGCTGATGGTAGCCTGAACGAAGATCAATCTTCGAGAACACTCTAGCTCCCTGGAGCTGATCAAACAAATCATCAATGGATCCGTCCTTCTTCTTAACAAACAGGACCGGTGCACCCCACGGCGACACACTCGGCCGAATGAACCCCTTATCTAGGAGTTCCTGGAGCTGCTCCTTCAATTCCTTCAACTCAGCTGGTGCCATCCGATACGGAGGAATAGAAATAGGCTGAGTGCCTGGCACCAAATCGATACCAAAATCAATATCCCTGTCCAGCGGCATGCCCGGCAGGTCTGAGGGAAACACATCAGGAAAGTCTCGCACAATGGGAACAGAATCAATACTGGGAGTCTGGGCCTCGACCTCCCGCACAAATGCTAAATAAGAGAGACATCCATTCCCAACCATTCGTCGGGCCTTGAGGAAAGATATTACCCTGCTAGGTACATACTCAGTGCCTCGCCACTCGATCCTCTGAATGCCCGGCATAGCCAAAGTGACTCTGTCTTAGCATGACAGTCCAGAATAGCATGACATGGAGATAGCCGGTCCATGCCCAATATAACATCAAAATCAATCATGCTGAGAAGCAACAGGTCTACTCGGGTCTCCGGACCTCCAATAGTGACCAAACGGGACCGGTATACGTGGTCCACAACAATAGTATCGCCCATCGGGGTAGATACATGCACGGGCAACGAAGACTCCCTCGGGTCGTGCCCGAATGAGGAGCAAAATATGTAGACACATAAGAAAAAGTAGAACCGGGGATCAAACAATGCCGAGGCATCTGCGTGGCAGACCGAAATAATACCCGTAATGACGAGCGTCGGAAACGACGACCTCGGATCGGCCACGAAAAGCACTAGCATCTAGCATCGTCCACCGATCGGCCTCCCCGTCGAGAGCGACCCCAGGCGTGCGACCCTCGCCCCTAGGCGGCGGGCGGGTGCTCGAAATAGAAGGACCGGATGACGAGGGCGGCCCCCTCTGTCTGATAAGATCCGGAAACAAGACGGGGACACTCCCTACGATGGTGCCCAAACTCTCCGCACTCGTAGCGACTCCCCGGTCTTCGGGTACCGAGGACCGATAAGGACCTGCGGCGGCCCAGGTGGCCGGTCGATGAACTAGGCCAAGATGAACACCGAGCGGATGGAGCACAGCGAAGAACTACGAGGCGGCATGGCAGTCGAGGGATGGGCGGCTGCGGTGCGAACCACGATAACCTCGTCTGGGAGACCATCCGCAACGATTTGAGCGACCGACTGCGAAGACACGAAAGAGCGACCTCGGCTCTGCCGACTCTGGCCTCTGGTCTGAGTGCCACTGGAACTAGCCGCTCCTCGAGGCCTCTTGGCCTCCCTCTCATCCCGCTCCCTGCGACGATCTGTCTCTATGTCGCGAGCAATATCCACAACATCCTCAAATGTATGACTCAAAACCCTCTCCCGAGTCATCAGAATACGAATGGGATAAATGAGGCCGTCCACGAAGCGCCCGATCCTCTCTCTGTCGGAATGAACCAACCACGGTGCATATCTGGACAACTCTGTAAATCTGATCTCATACTCTGACACTGACATGTCCCCCTGACGGAGACCCTCAAACTGCCTACGCATCTCCTCTCTCTGAGATCGAGGCACCCATTTCTCCAAGAACATAGTGGAGAACTCCGGCCATGATAGTGGTGTTGCTCTGGCTGGCCTGCGGCGCTCATAAGCCTCCCACCAAGCGAAGGCTGGTCCCTGAAACTGAAAGGTAGGGAAAGATACCCCACTGGATTCCAAGATCCCTACCGTACGAAGCATCCGACGACACTTATCCAGAAAACCTTGGGCGTCCTCGCCGGAGCACCAGTGAACACTGGAGGAAATAACCTGGTGAACCTCTCGAGACGACGCTGCTCATCGTCCGTCATAGCCGGGACCCTGTCCCCCTGAACCTGATCCGTTGGCTGAACCGGAACCACGAAGCTAAGCCGGAGGAGCCTCGCGGTGTGCTGTAAGCCTCGCACTCCCGGCTCGCGGAGTGCGTACTCGCGGGGTCCGATGACCACCCCCGATCCCCGATGCGGCCTACTGCGGTAGTACACCGAAACCGCACGTGCTAGGCCGGTGCGGCATCGCTAGTATACGAGCCGGGGTCTCTCGTAGACCCGGAATAACAATGGGCACAGGCCGGTACCGATGCGGTGCTGCTGGCACCTCTCGCAGTCGGGGGCGTGGGTCGGTCGGCACTGCGCTCGGCTGCCCTAACTCCACCACGACCACGGCCGCGTCCACGACCTCTAGCCGGTGGTAGTGGTGGTCGTCCTCCACGTCCGGATGATCGAGTTCTCGCCATCTACGAGAGAATAGAATGTCAAAGTTCAGGATCAAGTCAAAAGTAATTGCACGACAAGATTCCAAGAATTGAAACTTTTCCTAAAAGGTTTGCGGCCTCCGAGGATAAGTACGGGCGTCCCACGCCGATCCACGAGACTCTACCGACCGGCTCGTGACTCGCGAGACATCTGTTAACCTAGGCTGCGATACCAACTTGTCACGACCCAAACCACCGGTCGTGATGGCGCCCAACACAATGCTAGGCAAGCCCGACCATATTTTCCTTATTACAGCCAGTTATTAATCAAATTAAACTTAAACGGTAAATGATCATATCGGGTGATAACCGAAACGTAAAACATACAAAATACGGTCCCAAACATATCGTGGTGTCACGAGACCGAGCCTCTACAGAATAGCATCCTAATACAATCAAGTCTAGCCAAATAGGAAATCAACAAGATGATAAAGAAGGATAAAACAAGCTCTGCGGACGCTGGCGCTACCTCGTAATCTCCGCAAAAGTAGACAAGGATCGGCAGGCAACAATGTCTCAGCCGCTCTCGGGTACCTGTGAATCTGCACAGAAAGTGCAGAAGAGTGGGGTGAGTATATTTCAACTCGGTGAGTAACAATAATAAATAATAGCGAAGGAAAGAACTCCTGTGCTATCAACTTAGCGGTTCTAAGGCAACCCTCGCGGGTAGGTCATCACTATGGTAGTACTGTGATTTCCAATCCACGTTTATCTCACAAGATTCTACACCGATCCGACCCTCACTCGTACCCCTACGGTGTACGGCCATCTCAATATATAAAGACACATACCTATATCTATAATGTATAAGTATTTAAGTAGATAGTAGGATATGATTAAGTATAATGCTGCGGTGTGCAGCCCGCTCCAATACATATACCGCTGCGGCGCGCAGCCCGCTCCATTTAACGTCGACGGCGCTCACTGGGGGTGTATACAGACTTCGGAGGGGCTCCCTAGGCCCAAGCACAATTATACTGCGGCGTGCAGCCCGATCCACACATGTATTACTGCGGCGTGCAGTCCGATCCAAGATATATATGTATATATATTTATACTGCTGCGGCGCGCAGCCCGATCCCATAATATACACCAGTGCTCACTGAGAATGTGTGCAGACTCAGACTCCGAAGGGGATCCTACAGCCCAAGCGCAATAATACTGCGGCGTGCAGTCCGTCCCACATGTATATTACATGTATATTACTGCGGCGTGCAGTCCGATCCAATATATATATATATATATATATATATATTGCTGCGCGTGCGGCCCGATCCAATATAGGTATATATATATAATACCTCGTAATGGGTCCTCGACCCTATCCCGGTCAATATGTGCTTGACCTCTTAGGCCTAATATAATATATCACAGTGGGTCCTGGACCCTGTCTCAATCAATATAGACTTGGCCTTTCAGGCCCACTCAGCTAGAACAGGGAATCCCATCCTAGATAATCTCTCTCAATGTACACATCTAGTACTGGCTCATATTATGCTATACAGCTAGAGCTACGGCTGAGTGAATGTTTCCAACACAGTATACGGGTCACCTAGCTCTATAGGTTTCCTAATGCTCTACAGATCGGCACAAGGCCCCAAACATGGCTATTAGCCTAATTGGACGGTTATAATCTCATTAGCAGTCATACAACACAGTATTCTATTAGCCGGGAAGGACCAAGTCCAAGTCCCCATTCACAATGTCACCACACTCGTCTCAAGACGTGTGTCTCATCTCAACATAGCACTGTGAAGTGCTAGTACGGGGTTTCAAACCCTCGGTACATTATTTACTATCACCACTCACCTCGAACCGGTAGAAGCTTCAATCCGCCTTGCGCTTGCCTCGCAAATCAATCTCCTCGGGTGCCAATTCTGCTCAAAATCATAGAGTATGCGTCAATATATGCTAATTTCACGCAATTCATTCGAAATAACCCAAATTACATCAAAATCCGCAAGTTGTCAAAACCCGACTTTTGGTGCGTTTCTCGAAAAATTATAAAAGTTACATATTCGAAACCCTCGTCTCAATACGAGTCTAGGCATATCAATTTTACCAAATTCGGACTCCATTTGCCCATTCAAAACCTTGATTTTCTAAAGTTCAAACCTAGGGTTAAATCTTCCATGAATCACCCCAAATCCCTCCATTTTCATGATATAATAGCATAATATTATCAATACTAATCGTAGTTTGAGTCCATAGTTGATTACCTGATGATTTCACTTGAGTTTCTCTTCAAAATCGCCCAAATTACCTCCTTAAGCCGAGACCCAAATGTGTGAAATATTTCTGAAATTTTCTAACTTCTGATACAATTAATTCACTGTGATTTTCGCTTCTGCGGACCATTTTCCTGCGGAACCGCTTCTGCGACCAATTGGTCGCTTCTGCGAACCCAGGCCTATTTGGCCATTTCCGCTCCTGCGATACACGGACCGCTCCTGCGGGTCCGCTTCCGCGGAAATTCTTCCGCCCCTGCGGTCCTTTCCGCCTCTGCGATCAAGAGTCCGCTCCTGTGGACTCGCCTATGCGATCCACAATCCGCTTCTGCGGTCTTCTCCATCAAGCCTCCAGACCACTTCTACGATATCCCTCTCGCACCAGCGAAGCCGCCCCTGCGAGCCAAGCTCCGCTTCAGCGGTCTCCTCCGCTTCTGCGCCTTGTCGTCCGCTTCTGCGGACTCGCTCCTGTGCCCCCATTTCCGCAGGAGCGAAAACAACAGAACCAGAACACAAGTCTGCAATTTTCCACATTTTCTCCCGTTTAGCCATCCGAAAACACCCCGAGGCCCCCGAGACCTCATCCAAACACACCATCATATCTTAATACCTTATTCTAACTTGTTCCAATCCTCAAAACACGTCTAATAACATCAAAACCCATAATTCACATCGAATTCAAGCCTAAATTCCTTAAAACATTCCGAATTACACAATCGATCAAAAACCCGACTAAACGACGTCCGAATGACCTGAAATTTTGCAGGCACATCCAAAATCAGCTAACGGAGCTCCTGCAACTGTCGGAATTCCATTCTGACCCCCGGATAAAAATCTCACCTACCATTCGGATTTCGCCAAAATTCAACCTTAGCCAATTCAAGCCTATTTCTACACCGGGCCTCCAAATTCAATTCCGATCGCTCCCTAAGTCACAATCCACCTCCCGGAACTAACCGAATCATCAGAATTTGATTTCGAGCTCTCTAACTAAATAGTCAACTCCGGGTTGATTTTCCTTATTCAAGTTTCCTTCAAAAAGGCTATATGCCTCATTTTCAATCCAATTCACTCCTAACTCACCCGATAGACTCTAACACTGATATAAAAGCATAAAACATGAAATTACAACATAACGGGATGGTAATTCCCGTGACGACGGGCTGGGTCGTCACATCTGTGCATTTGGTTGAGG